>JAZHYW010034764.1:0-71285 GCA_037355805.1 Ixodes ricinus | reverse complement strand
TATATATATATATATATATATATATATATACAGGGTGTTTTTTTTTAAGCTTAACAGAATTTTTAAAAACAAACCATGAAAGCTAGGTTAATGCGGTCTGCGCAGGTGAGTTATACGGCCAGGGGGACATAGTATAGAGGACTAATCGTAACGATCAGTCGGCTAATTAGTTAAAATTCGTTAATTAACTTTTTAATTAATGAAAATAGACATATAGTTCCAATTAGAAACTTGCTCAGCGTCATCGAAAACCACTAAATCAGTAATTTTCAGAAAGACTTTGAACGCGTGAGAAGCGTAGTAGTGCACTAAAGTTACCGCTCGTGGAGCAGGTACAAGGCTGGGGATAGATAAGAGACGGAAAAATTGCGCGGGCGCCTTATCGCAACCGCTAGCTTTGTACGTGCTCCACGAGTGCTAACTTTAGTGCACTACTACGCTTCTCACGCGCTCAAAGTCTTTCTGAAAATTATTGATTTAGTGGTTTGCGATGACGCTGAGCAAGTTTCTAATTGGAACTATATGTCTATTTTCATTAATTAAAAAGTTCATTAACGAATTTTAACTAATTAGCCAACTGATCGTTACGATTAGCCTCCTATATTATGTCCCCCTGGCCGTATAACTCACCTGCGCAAACCGCATTATTCTAGCTTTCATGGTTTTTTTTAGAAATTCTGTTAAGCTTAAAAAACACCCTGTATATATATATATATATATATATATATATATATATATATATATATATATATATATATATATATAAATGCTCAAATATAATTGTTAACAACGAAACAAAACGAAGCAAAAACATAACGAACTTTTGACTTACAGTTTACTAGTATAAAAAAAAATTATGAACAAGTCGCAGTTTATTATTGAAGGAAAAAGTGTCGCTACAATTCACAATGGCTTTTACACGCGCAATAAACAAAGTGTAAAATGAGCACAAACATTACCGTTCTTTGTGATACTGTTTTATACAAATAGATGAAAACAAATTACACAAAGGCAAATCGGCAGCGTATTAGAAACATATGATAAATGAACGCACGATGGAGAGAATAGGGTTCATGAACGAACGTACCTTTGGATAATATAATTGAGAAGGTGCAAAAGGTAGTCCTAGTTCGCAATATGAAACGTGTTTTCTCTAACAACTGTTCGCTTAATGAAATCGTTTGCTACAATGTCTAGGTCTACTAGGCGAGCAGGGTCCTTGTGGCAGTGGAGCAAGCCGGTATGGTTTAGTCTAGCATGTCCCATTGTTGAGCGTAGGTAAGTCTTAACTCTCGGATGGCACGGTAAAGACCTTTCTGGCGTGAAGGAAGTGACAGGAATTGTCAGTGCATGCAATTCGGAGAAGCTCAGCAACCTCTGGAAGAAGAACTCTCAGGGACAGGAATTGTCAGTGCAATTCGGAGAAGCCAGTAACCTCTGGAAAAAGAACTCTCAGAGGTTCACCATCCTTTCCCCGAAGAGAAGGTATCTTACGTCCTGAAATGTAACAAGGCTCGTAACACGTTGCTTAACATGTCTCAGTAAGTTGGAGGTGGCCCGCATCAAGATCCCCTTTGTAGAATTCACACAGATATGTGCTGTCGATTTCTCCCGTTTTAAACTTTTCGACTTGCGTCATGTGATCCCGCATTTCTGGTGGAAACCGCGTTCGCAGGGATGCATTCACGTGTCAGTAACTACATGGAACCGTTGCCTGTAGAAATCTCCCGGGGAATTAAAGTCATATGCATGGGATCCTTCATCAAAAGACGTGGTTCCTGCGGCTGTCTCTTCAGAATGCTAGGATCCCCAACTTTAATTTATCCCGCTTTAGTGGAGACATCGCTTCAAAAAACAAGACAACTCGTCACGGAGTTGACCGATATTCTCTTTAACCGCCTCCACTATGCGCTCTGCGTGGCCAAACTGTAGGCTCTTCTTCTGGAGAGTGGTATTTACACCTTCCCCTCTATCAAATACAAGGAGCATAAGCCTTAGCATGAAATAGGCATCGAATTTTTTGGAGGTGTCTTTTCGTACCCACTCGCTTTGACTCCAGCGTCATTATTTTCATGCGATGAAAGCGTGAAAAGAAATTTGACTAGTTCGGAGTAGTTACTGGAGACCGACCGGAGTCAGAACGCCTTCAGCGTCCATCTGGTTTTGCAGAACTGTCTCAGAGCAGATGCTCCTTCCTTCTGAAACTGCTGGAATCAGCTGAGGCGTTTTGGAGATGTTTTAACAAAATTGACAAGGTCTTTGAACAAGCTAACAAAATCCCGACACACATCAACTTTCATGCACAAATCTTGCAACCCTGACTAGGTTCAGCGTGTGTGCAAGGCAATGTACGTATACAGAGCTCTTGGCTCAGTACCTTGCACTCTAAGGCTTGAAGCCCACCGCTTTTGCCGGAAACGTTTGCAGCTCCATCATAGCATTACCCACGGCAGTTCTCGATTCGAAGGTTGAATCTGAAAAACACACCTTCAAAATGAAAAAGACAGTACGTGCTCTGGTGTCCGCGGTTGCATAAAATCCAACGAATACCTCCTCCACTTCGGGATTTTCTTTAGCATACCTAAGACAGGATGATACTCTTCTCGTAGTTACGTCGAGTTTCGTCGGCAATTACTGCATAAAACTCTCCATTGTGCACTTCTTCCATTAGGGAGCGAAACATGCTGTGGGTTATTGGCTCCAGCATTTCGTTCTGTACGTCTGGGGAGGTCCACTTATAGCCTGCTCTGTTTAGTCATGCTGCTAGCCCTGGTATATCAGCTTCGCGCAACAGTAAAGGTGCTGTCAAGTTGCCCTGGTCATCATCGTGACCGCGCAGTGCGAGACCTTGGAACGCCAAAAACGAACAGATGACGATATTGCCAACAAAGCTATAGGCCTTTCCTTCATTTGCTGAAGTTTAGACTCTGAGAGCACGGAGGCTACATTTAGTCCTGTGCTTGTAGCTGTCAGTGCCATGGAAGCCGCGCGATGAAGCGCTGAATTTTCATAACTTCTAAACCTTTCCAATGCTTTTTTATTTCCAGTTGTGGAAACCACTTTCAACGAAAGCGATTAAAACATATTTGTCTCGCGATCGATGTCGCATGGGAGCGGTAACGTTTTCTCACTACCGGTTACGCAGGTGGCACAATACATCTTACCGGCCTGTACCTTGTACGAAAGCCACTTGTCGGTGGATTCCCAACTCTTCAAAAATCCTCGTCCACTGTTGCTTTTAGTAAATGCCGGTCGAGTATGTTCATGGTGACCACGAGAGCTTGGCTTGCCAGTTGAAGTCGCATTCACGATCGCTGAACGTGATTCCAGGACGTTGCCCACAACCGGTGTTGAGGACTCGCATCCCTGGATGTACCGGCCACAGCCGCAGCGCAGATCTCGCCATTGGGAGGAGTAATGCCGGCAGCAAGAACTAGCGCATGCGTTCTGAATGCTTCAGCTGACAACCGCGGTCTTTTGATGAGATATGTGTCCATTGTGCATGTCCAGGACCTACAAGAATACTGAAACAATTGGTGTGTGGTGGTTAACAATTGAGGGCAGGGATGCTAAACTCATGGATGTAACCCCGAACAATTTTCAGGAAACGTAAATATATATTTTAGAGAACTTTCAACACAAAATCTGGAACCCTCAAGAGTACCCAGATATATGATTTACAAGGTTTTAGAGCACATAAATTTACATCTTAAATTATACATAGGTTGCACTGACGTAATTTGGTCCTCCTTTCTGGTGGTCGAACTTCCTCGAGCGTAGCCTTTACTGTGCATATTCTGCGAGCAGTACACGAGCGTCGCGAGCGAGCGGAAACGAGTGAGCACAGCTTCATTATACTTCGTTTCAATTTATCTGCGAGCGAAGCCAAAGCTAGAAGCGCGAGACCAGCGCTTTGTGCGTTTCTCCCCAGCTTGCGCGCTCGAGCAAAGCCTGAACGCACGGAGCTTCCGTGCTCGCGCTTCCAGCTTTGCCTTCGCTCGCACATAAGGTGAAACGAAGTATAACGGCAGGTTTTGGCCACCAGAAAGGAGGAAGGATATGACGTCACGTGCAACCCATGTATTTGCAACCGCCACGCCAGCCACAGGCCGACATAGGAACGTGTGGGCAGCTCCTTGCTGCTCCTGGTTTTCAGGAGGAAAATACCCGCAATCTTGCACGTTTCTGTTTGTTGCGCGTTTCTGCTGTGCGTCTGTTGTCTAAAGCCTGCAGGTATTTCAAAACCTGGTCTACTCTCTGCCGAGCCGCAGATAATCGATCAGTTTTTGGACATTGTCTGAGTAGAACGTTACAGGAAAATGCAACCATAGAAACACAACAGTATGTATAGCGTCAACGCAACAAAAAAAAAAATATCTAGGAAAGGCATACAACGCACGTTTATCCAAAAGAAGCAAGCACCAAAACTTGAATTGCGCGTGAATTAGTTTTCACATGCATCCCAACGTGGCTTAGCAATTACCTTCCGTTCACTGTACTTATTTTTGTGGTGCTCACGAGGTTATTATACGACCGAACAAAAAATGTATAAATTTTCATCTCTATTTTAAAACATGATATTACAGACACGCATGTATACTGCAATAAGGTATAAAGTTGGGCTAGTTGGTAGTTCTTATACATAATAATAAGACAGCGCAGAAATATATAAAACTGAAGAGACACACCGGATGAGAACAGAGCGCTGATCTCGCAACTGGGTTAAAATCCAGTTGCCAACAGATGAAGTATTCTAGGCCCATTCAAAAATTAGTTAAAAAACTCGATTCACGTTAGATGAGAATAATAACCAGCAAGTTAGTTGTCTCAATTGTTTACTTCGCAATGTTCACGTCCAGCATATTTTAAATAAAATAGCAGTACAGCATAGGCTCTGCTGAAAGGCCACAGGCCAGCTAAGAATATTTGGGAATAGGGTTTGCAGAAGAAACAAAACACTCGCCAATAATGAACTTGGACAGAGCAATTATGAAATGCTTGGCAGGTCAGGTACAGAGCGCCTTGAAAACTTCAGGAGGCCGTGTGTCGGACTGAGGAGTGAGACAAGTGTAAGAGATGCAGACTTGGCTGTGCGGCTGAAGTTTCGCCGCGCATACGCAGCGCCACCCTCCCCTTGGCGAGGCGCGCCAATACTTGTGAAAGGGAGCAGACGACGCGGGAAGCTGGTGCGCTTGTCGTGCTAAATTCGCGCTTCGTAAAGTAATGTATCGAATGCAAAAGGTGCCCAAATGCCACAGCATCATATTAAACAGGAAGGTATCTGTCTCGCGAAAAGTTTTGTTTGGTTCCTGGGAGTTGATTCAAGAGAAATCGCCAGAAGCATGAATCGCCAGCTGTGCGGAGGACAGGTTTAATTATTGTTTCTCTATCTTGTCACGTGGTTCAGTAATGGAGCTACACTTGCTTGTCACATTAATAGGGACCTTTTGTAGGTCACACGCGAGAGCATGCAGGAGTTTTTGCGTTGCTTGAGGGCGAACTGAGCTGGCGCCCGTGGGGCCCGCAATCCGACACTGAGGTTCTACGATAAGTCCCTAATGTAATAGCTACGATGGTTCCCCATGGCTGTCAACAAACCAAACCCGAATATGCAGTTACCATTTTTTTTTTTTTATAAACAACCTTAAATTTGGGAATAAAGCTCACTTTGCTTACCCGCCAATTTTGTTTCCCGATGTTAACAAGAGAAAGCGGGTAAGCGGCAAAAGACTCGAGGAAAAATTTGGCAGCTAATCGTAGCCCCTATTGCGTACTGACTTGAACGCATAATTGAAAGGAAATTGACGGCTGTATTCTAGTTTTCCTATATATTTTTAAAATTATGTAGTTAGCCCATAACAGGTATAATTACTTCCTAAGGGCCTCTCAAAATTAGATAGAACATCCCTGGGTCGACCAATCTGAGCGTGTTGGCAGTGTTAGATGTTCCTAATTTATTAGCTAGGATGGTTCCCCGTGGCTGCCGACAAAATAAGCCCGACTATGCAGTTACTGTTTTTTTTTTTTTAAACAAGTTTAAATCTGAGAACCCAGCTCACTTTGCTTACCTGCCAATTTTCCATTTTGATGAATTACTAGAGACTGGGTCGAGACAACTAGAAATATCAACCGTGGAAGAGACAGAAAGAAGTATCTCTCTTACACGGTTGATATTTTTAGTTTTTTCACCCCAGTCTCGGGCAATTCATCCAAATTGTTAATATACACACCAGCTTGCTTGCGCTCTCACAGCAATTTCTATCATTTTTGTTCCCCGATGCTTACAAGAGAAGGCGAGTAAGCAGCGGAAGACATGAGAGCAAATGAGGCAGATAATCATAGCCCGTATTGCGCACTGTCTTGAGCGCATAGTTGAAAAGAGATTTACACTGACGGCTGTACTCTAATTCTTTTTTATATTAAAATGATGTAGTTAACCTACAACAGGCATAATTACTTTCCAAGGAACTCTAAAACATCGAACCCAATGACATTCCTCGATCAACCAATAAGAATATGTTGGCAATGTTAGATGTATAAATTGAACACACCATAAAGAGGACGAGGACATGGCACGTCACGAAGGCCAGCAACTAAACATTCAGGACTGAAATTTAAAATTAAAATAATATTTCTTTGCAGAGAGATAGAGAGTGAAGGAATATTCACGATCCTTTCCTGGCACAAAGATTCAAGCTATATCAAATTTAATTGTACCTAAGCAGCAAGCAAAATAAATAGTGACGTACTAGTTGTGAACCGCAACAGTATTCAAAATTATCATTCTGCGGTCACATAAAAAATAAGTTTAAAAAAGAGACGCTTTACGACGCAAATGCAAGTCGATTGGAGATCACTCTCTTCACCAACAAAATTATAAGTGGGTTATTGACGCACGTACACATCGCGACGCTGTTAGCGCGAACACGACATCGGCGCATTTTCGCATCTTACTTGTAAATAGTATTAGCGAGCACGAAATTGTATCGCTTACATTATAGAACTAAATGAGCTCTTTCCGTAGCAATAATAACTTGGATGACATCCCTTGGTTTCAAAGAGAAAAACTGGAAAAACCGGCGATCGCTTGTTCGGGCTAACAGTGTCGCGCTCTGTACATGAATTGCGATTCAACCGCTTCGACGGCAGTGACAGATGCGCTCGAACACAGCAAGGTGTCGCGGCGTATAGTAATTTTTTTTTGATCCGTTAAAACTATTTGGGAACAAATAAGCGGTGGCTTTATTGACGTACCGTTTTGGTTTTTTTATTAGCACTTGACCCAGTGTTGCGATCAGGCTGTGCGTGCCTTGTCATTGACTTCATTCTGATTAATTAGAACAGGCGCAGCATTTTTCCAGCAGCCGGTAACTCTGAGTTTCTAAGATAACTGACCTGAGTTCAAGTGCGCTTTGCTAGGGTGATGCCACCCTTTGTAATACCACTCGCCGACAAACCAGCGCCATTTTGTTTCTCGGCGATAATCCGTGGGGCTTATAACCCTCCCGGAAACAAGCACCTTATCTCACAAGTTCGGAGCAGCGCTGTGGGACCCACGGAGGGATGATTAGCATTTTCCCCCTCGGACCGGAGGACCGATGGACACAAAGGCCACTTTCCGGCGCACGGGGAAACAATGAGGAACAAAATGGCGGTGGAGGAGGGTCTGGGAAAGGGAAACAGGCAGTTGGCATCACTCTATGCGAAGCGCACATGAAGGCACTCTAAGTTCAAGGAGTGTATGCGACAGCGCAGCTTTGCGCGAAAAGACAATTTAGACAATACTGCATCCTCATCTTTGTTCGAATAGCTCTAACTTCGAAGAGCTATACTCCGTTTCACTTTCAGTCCGAGCACAGCCGACGCTAGGAGCCATCCCAGCCAATCCAGCGTGAAGAGAGTGTCATGTGACCTTGAGCTCCCTGCGCCGCTCTGCCCAACCGGCAGGTCACGCGATTTTCTCCTGGCGCTGGATCGGCTGGGATAGCTCGTGGCGTCCACTGCGCTCGGACTGAAGGTGGAACGGAGTATAGCAAAACCATAACGAAAAAGAGCATTTATCTCGAGGCGGATGTTACAGATGAAGCTGTCTTGCACTTGCGAGACGCACTTCCTGATGCCTGGATTACTTCCTCCACCCCGGAGACCTGACACACAGGCAACCTTTCTTTGCGGAGGTTCGCCTCCTTAAAAAATGATCACGGTTTTTAACAGACAGAAAGCTTCAACGCGGTGCTTGCCATTGCAACTGGCAGCGCGATGGGACGAGCGAACGGCTAATTAGGGCGAATTCGCGCCACGGCGCGGCGCCACTAGTATCGCTCCAGGGCGCTCCCTGGCCCAGCCGAACGGTCCCATTATATGCTTAGACGCTATTGTTCTTTCGCCATTTTTCCTTCGATGAACGTGTATGTCTGATCTTCTACAGGTGTGTGTTGGTAAAACGTCTCGATGGGCGTGTTCCAAAACCACGTGTCTGCTAGATAAACGGTTGGTGTTGGTTGGATCCGCCTCTTTCGGTACCTCATCGCAGGCTTTTCCTTCTCTAAAATATTAGTGACCAATCGAAGACGCGTATCAGGTTCTTGAGTCGGGCCATAATGACACCCGTTTGGAAACATTCCGAAGCAATGTTACCGTTTTTCCTGAGCTAATATTCCTCCCCTTAGTTGTAAAACGCGTCAAGCTGTTCTCAAGCACTGCTTGACCAACACGCGGCGCGGCTCTGTTTACCAACACGGCTGGAAGGCCGCGCATGCGCGGAAGCTATGTGGGCAGAAGCGGCCAAGCTCTCCGTGTTTTCGCCATTGCGTTGTGTGGCGTGCGCTCGTTGCTGACGTTGTAGAGACGCTTCTAGCTCTATTTGTGCGTCGTATTTCCTTTCAACGTATGTCGTATGCAGTCTTGGGTAGTAACGCGTTACTGTAACTTCGTTACTTTTTTGGTAACTTGTAACTGTAACGAGTTACTTTTTAAAAGTAACTTGTAACTGTAACGAGTTACTTTTTTCTGAGGTAACGATGAAAGTAACGACGTTACTTTTGTCGTTACTTTTCAGCATTTTATGAATAATATATCACAGAACGAGTACTATTTAGCTACATCTTGCACTTTCTAAATCGTCTGTTCCGACATTTCGAGTGTCAAATTGACCTTGCACAAACTTGTGAATACGTTCTTTGTCGCGAGCCACGTGTAGATTTGATAAAAAAAATCTAGTTATCTTTACGCACGCGCTTGTACTTTATGACTGAACACTTACTTACATCTTAGTGTTTTGAAGCACTATCTATGTTGTGGGTTTTTTTTTCTGGCGCTTTTTAATCGGGTGAATCAACCATGAAACAACAATACACACGGAGGGCACTGCGCATGTTTCGCATTTTGATTTGCGCCACTACTCTGGCGTGGAAACTTTCAAACACTAATTTCGAGAAGCATCTGCTGCTAAGTTACATTATGAAGTAAAAGCGGACTTTTTTTATTTTATGCAATAAAACTTTGTGAGGGGCGTTTTCTACATTTCCTAATTTTTGTGTTATAGAAAAGTAACTGAAAAGTAACGTCGTTACTTTTTAAAAGTAACTGTAACTGTAACGAGTTACTTTTTGTTGCGGTAACTATAACGGTAACTTCGCTACTTTTTTCTGAAAGTAACTGTAAATGTAACGAATTACTTTTTAAAAGTAACTTACCCAAGACTGGTCGTATGCAGGCTAGTGCCATCTCAAATACTCTACTCAAGATACTGTATTTCAAATACTTCTTGAAGTATCTTCGTATCTTGCAAATACTTTTGATCGAGAGTATTTAATACTCTATTTTAAATACATTTCTGAGTATTTTGTACGCATTATCTCAAATACATTTTTGACATTCCGCCATTTTCCGAGTATTTGTTTTTGTTTTTGTATAAACGAACCCACTACTACTCTGTTCTATTGTAATGCTTGTTTTTTGTTGTACTGCTTGTGGCACGGGTTTCCCCAATTCTCCCTCTCTTTCCTTCGTCTCTTTTGAATTGTGAAGGATTTGACGCCTATAAAAGCACCTTTTGTTGTCAAATAAAATTCAGCTGTGTTGGAGACTTTGTGTTTGTCCGTCCCTTATTGTCCCAGTCTCGGGGTTTTTTTTCGAAATGTCTAACCACCACCAGCTCGTTTGCGCCCTTACCTTTTGTTAGCTTGTAGGTTCGGCGTTTTCGGTTTAGACCGATAAAAACCGATAAAAGTACGTCTATTCCGTTTTCTAAAATTCGGTTTTAACCGAAAATGGTCACTTTTTTTAGGGCCGCGTCGAGGCGGGTGGGGGAGGGGGGAGAGAGAAGGGGCTTTGCAAGGTTCGACATTGTGTGACGTTTTCGTGATTGCCCTCTTCCAAGGTTCACCATGCAACAAAAGATGCCCGGGTCTGTCAAAAGACGGGTGAGCTTTTGTCCGGGTCTGTCAAAATACGGGTGAGCTTTTTGTCCGGTGAGCTTTTGTCCGGTTACCCATCGTCAGAATGGGAAGGAAAAAGAAGCGCGCTGAAGAAGTTATGCCCGCGAATTTTGCGATTTTGAGGTGTGTCCTGACGGAAGTTGTAGCGAAGACCACGTATGTATATGTACTACCGTTATTCTTTGAGTTATCCCAAATATGAGAGCTACAAGGATCATCTGATCCGGTGTCCGATAATGTTTCTTTCATATTCACCGAAAACAAACGGTAAACTTTTTTGAAAATATATATACACCGAAAAAACCTAAAATTTAATTTTAAAATAAACACCGAAAAAAGGACGCCGAATTTTGAAAAAATAAAAACCGAAAACGCGGAACCCTATTTATAGCTCTCGCGAACAATGTCTTAGGTTAACATTGATAAGCGGAGAACAAGACAGAAACGAACTAAAAGCCGGATGACTTCTCAAAATCCCAACAAAGCCGCCCCCCCCCCCCCCCAACGATGAGTGCCTTTTTGAACACAACCAATTTGAAGAAGGTGCGACCACTGCCGATGGCTTTTATGTGGGTTCTCTTTGTTATCCATTCACTCATATCCGTATCCCAAATTTGTTTATAGTGAACTCCCCATATAGGGAATATGGATTGTAGTCAAACGATGCGTCTAAGGTGCGCCGCAGGACGTGATATTCAGCGATGTCACTATAGCTAAAGCGACCTCTTTATTTCTGTCCCAGAAATGTTTTGTAACATGTATCAGTGATATTGCCACGCGCGTTGCTGAGCGAGCGCGAGGCCGAATGGTTACCGCGCTTCGGGTTCGATTCCAGGGAGCGGATTCCTCTTTTATATATTCTTTCAACTTGACATTCTCGTAAGTTCGAGAACCTGATCGTGTGATCGAGTTACGAATATTCTACGTCAGGAACGATCTACGCCGAATGTTCGAGAAACCCACGCGGGTACAAAAGGTGCTCCGCGTGGCGGTAGCGAAAGCTTGCGCTGGAAACCTCCTTGGTTCGATCCCCACCGCCCCCGCCCATTTCGATCTCGATGAGTTTTGCACCGGCACGCGTTCATGTAATCACTACTGCGTGATGCACGTTAAAACCCTCAGGTTAGCGGTTGTACTGCACTGGCTAAATTTTTTATCTACAGCTACGCGACCGGTCACCCGTTGAGACGTACCATCAAAGGCTCTATGAACATACAAAAGCAAGCCATTTTTTTTTCTATTTTAGAGCGCAGCTCTTAGGCGCCTGTTTCTGGCTTGAGCGGCGTCGCCGTTGCCGTCGGCGTAACCGCGCGGCGCATGATGGGTAAATTTCCCCGCTAAATTTAGCGGGGAAATTTATATCTACGGCGGAAGCCGCCGTAGATCCAGACGCTGCTGCCGATGTCGAGGCCGTATATATATGGACGCGGTCGCCTCACAGCCCATCGCACGAAGCACGCATCGAGCACAGATCAAGTCCGAAGCGCAACTCAGCGGGCTGGAGGCAGCGCGTTACGTCTTCCTTTTGCACACGGCACTCCGGCGGTCACATCACGCTTCCCGCTGCGCAGGCGCGGCGCCCCCGTCGGCTTCACGGGTTCCGCGACGAAGCATCTGCGTTGCCGTGCTTTTCTTCGTGTTTTCTTTCTGAGGCGCGTCCGCTTTGACCTTGAGCGGCGCGTGCTTGATGGCGTATTTTTATGGCCATCTTTCGGGCACAATGCCGACGCCGACTTTTCCCGTAATGGGACATATAAAGCTTCCGCCTTAAAAACAGAGCAAGAAGTTTGTCGACGAGGGGGAATAAGGACTGCTTGAGGTGTGTAATCGCTTGCACAAATATCCAACTTTCCGAGCTCTGGCAGAGCAGTTGTCAGGTTCAGGTGACGACTTTTCGTTGACACGTAACTGCAAAAACTGAGCGATGTGCTGGGGCGACATAAGCTTGTTCACAACAACTTCAGCGTGCATCACCACACTGACGACCAGTTGTGTTGGAAGGTGAATTCTCCCCGATTTAAAGCGTCTGTCAAAACACTGCATCGTGAGAAAGTGTCTTCTCCAAAACCAAAGGTTTTCTGCCGTATATACGCCCTTGAATGTCTTCACAGCCACAGCTGCGAAGTATCCAGCTATGGTAGGTAAGAATATGAGTGTTGGACGACAGAGCTGCTAAATCATAGTCGGTGATGTCGAAGGCAAAAGCTATAGAACACAAACCAAATAATTTCTGCAACTGGCTCGCATCCACTTGCGCAATATTTCAAAACACTTTGGAAGTGGTGACTCGTTCTAAAAATACCTGCTATGCTTCCTTGAGACTACAGAACATAGCGGAGTTGTGTACTTTATAGTATCGTCCTTCCGAGCACACTGACAATTCGGAAGTGCAAGAATACAAGTACAATACAAGCAAAAAGCTGCCAAGCCAACAACATACTTTTGAAAAGGTAGTAACTTACTTTATCTGAAATCGCCTTGCCGTTGCTCGTCGCTTGGGAAGGAGAATAGGGGACCGTCGGATCTCCGGCACCCGATAGCACGGAACACAACCCTATAGACCCCTTTCAAAATATCTGGCAACGCTGAAAATCCGCTAAACGAGTGCCGCAACATTGGGCGGCCGACACCATCTTGCAGGGTTGTTCCGGACGCCCGGACGCGCGTGCGGCTGTAGGTGCTGCTCTCTCCAACGACACTTTCTTATTTACCTCGCTGCTGCATGGCTACAAGCGGGGTTTTCCCCATCACCGGTTGGGTAACCGACATCTCCCAACTTCCAGCTGTGAAAGACAACGAAGTGGAACGTTTCTACGAGAGTCGATCGGAATCGGTGCGTTGCTTCGAGAGTAGTTACAATTTCCTTGTGGAGGGGTTTGTCATCTCGTCGTCCGTGAAGGCAAACTACGCGAGAAAAAGGTAAGAGCACCTTCGATATTGCAAAATTCGACAGGCTTTGATTCGCATAGGTGTCACTCGCTGAGAAAAGCAACCGGCCAGCGATCGTCGAACAGATATCGCTGAGGTTCTCGCCGATCGTTGGCTGTGCGTATTTTGTACCACGAAAAAATATTTTTACGGGGGCAGGCAGGCCGAACACAGACGTTCACTTTCTTTGTTGCTGCCTCAAATAAGTACATTGCGCTACGCTAGTCGTACTGACTAACAGTGTACTACTACTAGCGATTGCGAAATGTAATTGCTCTTTCGTGCTGCTTCGCGCTCTTCAACCCCATTTTGCACGCTGCGATTCTTCTCCAAAATAACGTGATCCCTGTCGCTTTTTGACTCAAATCGCAATCATTTTCACGCCGCAATGCGATGGGAGCATTCGCGGCAGCAACTTGTGAACATCACCGGCGTCAAAATGCTATACATTATTACTGTTTTTTTAAAGAGACAACATGATGGCTTCTTTGACACAGTTTATTTTTCAAAATTTGTCTGCAAATAAGTGCATGTTTTCTTCATTTTTGAGCGTCCGTCCCGGCAGTTCGCACGTCAGATCGGACAGTTTTGACGCGCATGTGTTTCGCGCTTAAAGGTGTAGAGAACAGACCGAAAGCGAAGTCCACGCTACAAACACTTATCTAAAAGGCTTTCACCACGCGAGTATGTGTGCAGTGTTCACAGCGTCGGGTTCTTGCAGCATTGGCTTCGCTCGTACATGAAATAAAATCACAGACATGAGCGGATGTAAAGCTTCGCACGCAGCTGTGGGATATAGCAAGAAAGCTACACCCTTGAGCAGCATTGCATCACCTCATCACCCACGGAGTATGGAAAGTATCGGTCAGTGATACTGTGTAGTCTCCTCCCAGCTGAAACAAGGGAATCGGACTACGAATGCTGCAAACTGCACTTAGGAACAGGGGATGCAAGGCACGATACTCAGTGCTGGCTTTTACTTTTGTTGGCCGCGCGATCGTATCTAAACCCGTCAAAACATGACGTGAACATCGATAAGTACGTACCCTTGTTCCGGACGAGTCCAAATACCCACTCTGTTTACAGAGGGGCACGCAGCAGTAGGTAGGCATCACACACGTGGTCGAAAATGCACGCGCCGCACGCCAGTCACGCGATGTCAACTGGTATCGGCGCTAAGGTCGGCGCTCGGCGCTGCCGCCGCCAACCCTGCAAGATGGCGGCTGACGCTGATTGCCGCTGCGTTCAACAGATGGCGCTGTTTTTTGTAAAGGGTCTATACCATTGATCCCCACATTCGCACACACAAAAACACTAGAGATTTTAGTCGCCGACAGACGCGGTGAATACGCAAGCGTCAGGTCTCCGCAGTTCTTACGGCTTTCCACGTTGCCCGTCTGCGCACATAAGGGCTGGCTTTGCATCGCTTGCGAGCCGCATGCAGTAGTGGCATAGCCTCCTCATACTCACAAAGCCTGGCACTTCGACGACGGAGCCATAGAGTAGTGCCCGGTCGCAGAATCGGAGCGCGAAAATCTGGTAGCACAGAGCATCAAAGAGCCATTTCTCGGGGAACATGGACGTCAGCGCACAGCTTTTGCAGTGGCGAGGGCCCGAAACACGCTTGTTCGCTCGGGAGAAGTGGTGTTTCGGCGTCTCGCCGCAACGGGGCGCCAGCCACGTGGATCTCCTCTCATCCGGTGTCTGCTGCTTCACCTTTTCCATTTCGGCGGCCGCTTCTCGTGGCGATCTGCCAGGCTTTGACTCAGTATATAAAAGGCTATGGCAGTAGTATCGTCGTCAGGTCACGTAATCTTTTATTTTTTTTTATTATTTAGTCGGTGCAACCTATAATAGACTTTTCCAACGCTTATCACCCCGGCGAAAAATGCTGAGTCACTGGGCTGTGTACGCATGTGCGGCATTATCATAGTTCGAGCAAGAGAGGTACTGCGCACGGTCAGAACCCCTTCCACAGCCCAGTAGACAAAAATGGCAGCGCCCCTCAGGCCGAACGCATCGGGGATGACGGGAGATCAGATTCAGAAAAAAAAGTATTATCTTGAGCCATCCGGATTCCGGAGTGCTTCGTCCGCATCGCCGGAGATGCTCGGCTTCCCTTTTTAATGCTTCAATCATCACCCTAAAAACCTCTATTCAAAAATAAAAAATAAAAAAATAAACTTTTTTGTACAATCATTCGCTGCGCTTTCTTCTCGGCGAATCCGCCTGAAAATAAATTACGTGCCCCAGCGAGGAGCGTTACTTTATTAAAACCCTGGATTGGGCTAGTTGGTTTATTGTGATATAAAGGATTAAAAAGCGCAAAAACACGGACGAAGAAGAGACACATACAACACGCGCCAGTCCGTGTTGTATGTGTCTCTTCTTCGTCCGTGTTTGTTTTTTTCGCTTTTAATTTTTTATAGCGTTACTTTGTCGAGCGTCGACAGACTACGCCGGTCCTCATGCAGAGGAAGCATCCGTCCGATTGAGATAGAAAGAAAACTGCAACAAAAGCGTCAGGAAGTCGTCAAAAAGTGCGAAACGCCCCACTGCCCTATCAGTTTACAATACATCTGTTGTTTTTTTCTGTTATTGCGGTTGTGGTGTATGCCTATTATTACGTTTTATTGTTATACTGCCAGTTTAAACTTGCAAATTACAGATTTCAATTTTTTTTAAATTTAATTTACGACAATAATTTGCAGAAAAGGATTTTTTTATTGTTTTCTCTGGAACCGGTTCTAGGCCTTTTAGCTGTTTATGTTTACAAAATACGGAGGATGGGTAACACCTATTGACATGGCGGTTTTATAGTACCATTTTTTGGTCCAAATAAACTACAGAATAGCTCTCGTCAGTACTCCTTTTTAGCGAGAGAAAGGGTACGTTCAGTGTTATATTCTTTGTTTCTGCAAATTTCAGTTTGGTAAATGCATTAAAGGGCTGGAGGAACTGTCACATGCTTTACACAGAACAAATAAAAAAGAAACGATCACAAAATAACTTGAGACCTAATTTATTTGGCATGATCTGGTCACCTGTACGCGGGTCGTCAAAGGTAAAAAAATAATGTGTGATTACGAATTATTATTTATTTATTTGGAAATACTACTGGCTCCGCTCAAGGAGCCTTAGTAGGAGTGGTAACACCATACGACATAAAGTACAGTCATAAATAGAAACATAAAAAGGAGAAACTCAGGCAAGTAAAATTTCCACAGCAGTAATGAAATTTTCAACAGGTGTTAAGATGACAACATCGTTTGGTAGCTCATTCCAATTTTCAATTGTTCGAGGAAAAGAAAGAATATCTAAAACGGTCAATCTTAAACCTGTATTGTTTTAACGCTCTAGTATGGTTCGTCGGATACCCTTTCGATAATTGTTCTAAGTAGCTAGAGCTTTCGATTTGAATAGTGCCGTTGAGAATATTATACCGAACTTTTAATCTATCAATTTTTTCCCTCGTTTGCAACGGCTGAATCTGCGCCCTGAGAAGCAGCTCTGTAGATGAGGTTCCTGTACGAAAATGATTCAAAATAAACCGAGCAGCTAGTTTCTGAATACTTTCAAGCCTGAGAATATCATTTTGCGTGTAAGGTTGCCACACTGAGCTGGCGTATTCTAACACATGTCGAACAAAACTTTTATAGGCAATAAGAGTATCTGAATCTGTAAATTTTAATTTCCTTCTCAACGCGAACAAACTGCCCCTCGCTTTAGTAACAGTCGCTTCCAAGCGCTGGTTCCAGTTGAGTTTACTGTTAAAAACAAGTCCTAAATGTTTGTATTCCTAAACGTGTCTGAGAGGTTGCCCTTCAAGTAGGTAATTAAATTGGATCGGCTCTTTTTTACACGAGACTGTCATGACGGCTGCCTTATCATGATTTAGCTTCATAATTTAGAACATTCTAAGTGCGACATTCATTTTAAATGAAATGTCGTTAATGAAAACGAAAAACAAAAGTGACCCAAGCACGGAGCCCTGGGGTCAGGCACGTAGCCAGGATTTTGTTTCGGGGGCCCGCCCATGACAAAATGCTGTATGAGGGGGAGGGGGAGAGGAGGTCCCATAAAAATGGAAGATTTCGGGGGGGGGGGGGGGGGCCCGCCCATGACAAAATGCTGTATGAGGGGGAGGGGGAGAGGAGGTCCCATAAAAATGGAAGATTTCGGGGGGGGGGGGCCGGGCCCCATGGGCCTCCCCTGGATACGTGCCTGCCTGGGGTACTTCCAAAGTAACGAGTAGTTTATCAGAGTCAATTTTAATATAGTGAACGTATTAACTTCTGTCTGTTATAAAGAGTTATTCAATACAAAATTTATGAGTTTTTGAAAATGTTGTAAAGCTTTGCCAGCAGTTTTGGGATTGGATACCCTGTCAAACGCCTTAGAAAAGTTTAAGTACATTACGTCACTCTGTCCCCTTTCATTAATTGTTTCAACTAAGTCATGTGTAAATTCAATGAGCTGGGTTGTGGTCGACAGTGACTTTCTAAAACCGTGCTGATTTCTACAAATGAGATTATGTTTGTCTAGGTAACATAAAATATGCGCAAAGATGATCTGCTCTAACAATTTACATGTTGTACTAGTTAAAGAAATAAGCCTGAAATTTGACGCTGTATTCCAATCACCGTCCTTATGTAACCATTTTTTCTGTTCTCCAATCATCTGGTAAAACTGCGTGCTCAAGAGAAATACTGAAGAAATACTGACAACCGTTCTGCGTATCGTTTCAAAAAAGTATTCGGTATCATATCTGGCCCAGCAATTTTATTATTGTCTAATTTATTTAAGAGTAAGTTAAAAATTCTCTCCTGACGTATTGAAATGTCGCTAATTCTATCCACGTCGGTAACCTGCAGGGTTGGGACTACGCCGTCATCATCAGCGAAGACCGATTTGAAAGAGTAATAGAACTCACATCTGGTTATACTATTTTGTGTAGTTGATTTATGCTTGGGTGAAATATGACGCCCAAATTTTCGTGGCGCACTTTTTATAAAAAAAGAACGGAGCGAACTATTAAAATATTTTTCTTTGGTTCTAATATTTTGAGCTGTGCGTTTAGTTCCGATAGAAGCTGACGACATGATTCTGTCCTACTGTGTTTGAATTCTTTCTCACTCGGGCAATTCTACCTTTCAAATGCAGAATATCTCTGTTAATCCAAGGACTATTAACAGTAGTATATTTCTATTTTCGATGAGGCACATATTTCAATATAGTACATTTGTTTACAATATTCTTAAAGCAGTACCACAACGCTTCGATGTTAGAACCACATAGACAGTTGTTCGAACGTATCAAAAGACAACTCCAAAAAATGAAGAATAGCAATGTCGTCAGCATTATTAAAATCTGGTGACTTTCTCAATCTTTCGTCCAGAAAAATTGACACGAGCCAGGCACGTAGCCAGGAGTCTGTTTCGACGGAGGGGGGGGGGGCGGGAAGGGGGGGCGCCTATGACAAAATGCTGTATGAGGGGGGGGGAGAGGAGGCCCCAGCAAAATGAAAGATTTCGGGGAAAAAGCGAGCATGCCCCCCCTCCCTTGCTACGTGCCTGACACGAGCACCATATTATGATCAGAAATACCTTCGCACTCACTGAAACTATCTTTTACTAAGGAGCTGGTCATTTCAGCAAACCAGATCCAGAAGTGATTCACCCCTAGTAGGTCGGCTTACTATATGCATACTATACATTATGGGAAAAGGCTAGGTCAGCCAGGGCTTCTCCATTCGCACGATCCTGGTTAGACATAGTAAGTGTATCCCAATCAATACAGGGTAAATTAAAGTCTCCCAGTAGAATGAAATTATTGGAGTGTTTGATGTATTGAATTAGGTAGTTATGGAGATCACAAATTAAATTCATAGGTGTATTTCGTGGTCTATAAACAGCACATGCAATGAATGGCATGTTTTCGTGCGTCAGTTTACTCAGCAAAACTTCATGGTTAATTGATGTAGAGACGGGCGTACACTGCAAAGGCGTTTTATGAAAAATAGCAACGCCCCTCCCCTGGAAGCCCTGTCTTTTCTAACAACGTTATAACCAGGTGGGTATAGCTGTGAATTTGCGATATTGCCTTAATTTGTGTTTTACAGTTAAATACTGAGCAGAGATTAAGCAGTGGAGCTGTTGTTATTGTTTGTATTGTTGTGGCCCATCTAGATATTCGCATATACACAAACAGCAGGTAAAAATGAATGGCGAAGTTAGAAAAATTTGTTTACACATTTCGCGCGACTGCTGCAGAGGCGCGCGAAATGTAGAGCCGCAGTTCTCCCTTTTACGCGCTTTGAGCCCAGCAAAGGTCAAGGACACGAAGTCAAATTTGTGGAAGCTACTGACGGAACATATGGTGTGTGGTCTTGATTTTCACTTCTAGGAGTGAGGGCGGACAGGTTAGAAATCCGCCGACAACATCTAAAAGGTGGCGCTGCCCCCCCCCCCCTTTACTTTGACGACACAGACGACTCAAATGAAGCAGGAGAGAACTCATAGATGTCGGACATGGGCTTACTCTCTGTAGCACTTCTAATAACCATCGAACACGCGTACTTCATCGCATCCTGCGATGGACTAAACCCTAAGCTGCAGCCTGTGGGGTACCATCAAGAGCCAATTAAAAAACACGTGGTATATCGTTTCGTGGATATGCAGGTCTGACCAATACATCACGTGGTTTCTAACGGGCTCGTGGTTGGACCCGGCGGGCCGTAGCTTGTAGCCGTGTTGTACATCGCTGGGCAGACAAACTATAGATGTATTATTTGGCTCCACAATGAGGTCATAAAAAATTCGCGAGAATCGCAGATGGCGACGTTCAGTCGGCCCCCTCTTTCCGAGGCGAACGTGTCACAATCTTGATAGTGTTTGTGACATGTTACGCGCGGCACTTGACCAACCGCCACGGGCGACAGACTCGCTGATCAGCTAGCCCAGTGGTTCTCAAATGGGGTCCGCGGACCCTTTGGGGTCCGCGAAGGTATTCTAGGGGTCCGCGAAGCCTTGCCTCATCAGTCAAGCGCGGAAATAAAAGTTGTCTTTTTTTCAGGTCGAAAATAAATGTTTCAGTTTTGGGACAAGTTTTCTGGTGTGAACGTCAATAAGAGAGGTCTACTTCACACTAGCCCTTAGTTATACCCAATTATTATATCATTATTTTATTTAACCTATACCTCTCCTCTCCTCTCACCACGAACGGGGTCCTCCGCCATCTCCGCCGATCCACAAGGGTCCGCGTGACATCGATGGTTGAGAACCACTGAGCTAGCCGATGTAGGTGTTAGCCCAGATGTCTATTGAACCGCGGCAACGGCAACGTAAATCGCTGATGATCACCTCTTAGTTCTATCTTCCCAACAACAACGATGAGAGCAAGGAAGCAAAAGAGGCACTGCCAGAAGCTTGCCGCTTCAGCAGCGAAAGCAGTCTCAATAGACCTGTTGCAAAGCGTACAGCGCCATGACGGCAGGGAATTTTGGGAACCCTCGGTGCTTTCTCGTTGCGTCCCCGCGACTGCGGGCGCGTCCCGGCAGCTACCGCCAGCAGAGCAGTGTTGCCATTTTGTCGCTAGATTTAGCGATTTTTTATACATTTAGCGACTGATTTTTTTTAATTTAGCGGCTAGCGACTTTTTTAGCGACTTTGGTGTTCACCCGTAATCTTGTTATTTTTAACAATTTTAGAGAAGCTCGCGGGCTAAACCCTTTTGCTTCTCTAGCCGAATTTGCTTTGGATATATGCTCAATTTAGCGGCGCGCTTAAAAAAAAAATGTCAACACTGTCAACACTGCAGACCATCTCTCCCGTGCCCACGTACCTATGTGCTCTCCGCCAAACGTTGCTACCGCCAGCCAAGAGCGCAGCCGCTCTTAGCTGGCGGCTGCGCTCTTGGCTTTCGCTTTCGACTACGAACTTCCAGAAGAAGTTGTTCGGCGAATTGGCACAGCTGAAGCCTACAAAGCTGGCAACGAACCATCGATATCGGCAGATTTAGGTGACTTGAGTGCAGTCACCATCGAGGAAGAGCTCTTCTTCTTCTAGACTGTTCCGTTAAACTGTTCTTGAAGACAAAGCAGTCATTATTTCCGTGTTAAAATTAACAAGTACCCGTTTCTTATTCGTACTTTCGTACTTACCGCCTATAGTCGTTTCCCAAATAAAACATTACAAATAAAAACCGTCCTAGTTGTTTTTCAGTCTAAGTTTAACCTCTAATAATACCTGAGATATAATTATTTGAGGTTCACTTACTTTAAAAGGGTTTAATAAGCTTTTGGAATTTAGCGAATATTTTAGCGACTTCCTGGCGAATCTAGCGACTGTTTAGTGACTTACTGGCCTCAATTTAGCGGCGCGCGAAAAAAAAGGTGGCAACACTGCAGCAGCAGTTGCAGCCATCCGCCATCCCGCCCATCCGCCGAGTCGTACGTCGTTGGCGGCGTACCGTATCTGTGGCAGCGTAAAGGCATCGCGACAGGTGAACTTATTTGAATACGTTATTCGTCGTAACTTACCTTCACGTATTGAAGTGTCACTCAGAATCTCACTTTAAGTGATTTGCACCGCAACCGTGGCAGGTTTCGACCAGGTTCGACAAAGCGTTGGTGCAGCAGACGACAGAGCCGGTACAAAGAGAGAGATGAGAAAGGGGCAGCCGTTGGCTCGTCACTCGCCCGACTCGGCTGCTCAAAAGTTGTTGCCGTGGTAACCTGCGCCTGCTCGCGTATGCCACGTGGTCACGTGGTAGCGGGAGGAGGGGCGTACCGAGAGACTCCCATTATTCGTCGCGCGGCGCGCGCGGGCTTTTTGGATTTTCGCAAAGGGTCTTTTTAGGTCTCGGGAGGTAAGATGTTTTATTTATGTAATATTAGAAAACCACGAAGTGCTGCAATGTTGAGTATGCGCGTCTTCTTCTGACGAAGGCAACGTAATAATTTGAGCTTATGGTATGAGAATGTAGAGGAGCACTGCACGGGCCCTGGCCAGCCCGAAAGCCCGAGCCCTGACCGACCCGCGGGCCGGGCCCGGGTCGCAAAGCGCATGTTTCTACCGAGCCTGAGCCGGGCTCGGTATTGTTACAAAATTCTTTCGGGCTGCCGACCCGCCAAGCCGGGGCCAGCCAAGCCAACCAATCCGAGTCTAGCGTGCCAACCTTTTAAAATACTAAAAACACGGCTCGGCCCTCTGTTATATGCCCCCTGTCAGGTTGGGAAGGAAAACTTGATCGAGATCACGTCTACGAAACTGCCGGTACGGGCCGGGCTCCTGCTCCAATTTTAAAACCTGTCGGGCTCACATTTTGAGAACCCGTTCAGCCCGGGCAGGGCTGGGGCCAGGCTCGGGCCGGGCTCGGGCCGTGTACCCACCGGCTCGTGTCGGCCGGGCCTGTGAATTCCGGCCTGTGCAGTGCTTTAGTTAGGGTGACCACCCTCCTGGAAGGGGGGGGTTGTAATAGAAGTACGGTAATATATTTCCACTGCGGCAACTGTAAAAAAGAGCTTTGTGCGCAATCGAGCTGGTGGAAGTTTACTATGATGCTTTTTAACCTGCCGAGACGGGCAGAAGGAGGAAACATTTTTTTCCTCCTTCTGCCCCAGTTTCAGGTTAAAAACATCATGAAAAAATAACTATTCGAGGAAATTCATCAACACACGCCACGAAATGTGGCTCTGCTAACACATTTAATATCCTGTCTTGTCCGAAAGCATATTATACAGCTGCAAATTGTATTGCGGCAATTAAGCTCAAATAATTTTCACTCCCAGTGATATATTTTAAGTTTTAATGCCACATATGTTAATAAATGTGTAAGTTGAAAACATAAATTTACTGCAGCAGAACTCAGTGCATCGAAAAGGATAGAAGAAGCAGTAAATCTTTTACGGCTTCTTGTTTCCTGACGATTCTTATTTCTACCAACATGCTCCTACACAAATTTCGAACCTTATGTTCTTGTTCTTGAGCGTTGTGAGTAGCAGTCTTTTTGCCTTGTGTAATCGTCTCACAAAAAAAAGAATCTTTTTACAGCAATTTCTTTTTGCATTGACACAGCACGATTTGAAAATAATTACAATAATTTATTTTTCAACTTTTGGCGAGCAATTTCTTCTAGCAATATTTTGCCACCAAGGGAAGAGAGGCACAACGGCGCGTGCGCGTCAGTTCTCCTGCAAGAACGACGGTCGCTTCCCGCAATGCTTGGATAGAGAATGCTGTAGCATCGCGCTTCCCCGTGCCCCGTTGTTCGGCAGCGCCATGAGCTGCGTAGTGAATTTTACGACAGTGTGAAATGCGGGACATTTTGAAGATTTTGATATTTCTTGCGGGACGCGGGACACGAGCCCTCAATGCGGGACAGTCCCGCGAGTCGCGGGACGGCTGGTCACCCTAACTCTAGTGTAGAGTTTGTTACAAGCTGCTCATTCCAGCAGTTGTTTACCAGAACGGCCATCCGGGAATGCAATGGTTTCCGACCAGGGAGAGGTTTTCAACACTTAGACAAAAATATTTTTATTCACCGCCAGCCAACCAGTGATCAGATCCCACAATCGTCACTATATTTCAGATAGTTCATTTAAGTTGTTGAAATTGTGCGTGTTCAGATTTTTAAATAATATGTTTTGTCATTATTTCACAAGCTCTACCACCATGCATCGTTTCACGACGATTTTTTTTTAAACACCCCCCATTATTTTTTTACGTCCTGATCATTTATTCAAGGTAACGCGCACCACATGCCACTCATCTAGTTATGCACGACCATTCATACTACGGACAATAATCGACCGGAACAACCTATACCGGCTCACAATGCAACTGAACTCGACATGTCTAACTTCCAAGACCTCGTGCGCAGTTATACTAATACTTGGGATTATTTTTTTATTCCTTGTTCTTATATTGTCGTTGTATACTTTGTGTTTTTTCTGTGTACTCTATGTTTGCTTGCCGCCCCCCCCCCCTACGTAATACCCTCATACAGAGGGCCTTTAGAGGTATTTTGAATAAATAAATAAATAAATAAATACTGGCAAAGAATGCCGCTGCCCGAGTACTTCGGGGCGCACCATACCTCAAAGACGGTAAGGAGAATAGTCGCACTGAGGAACCCATGGATCTCCAGCTCGATCTCTGCACGTGCCCCTTTCGATCTCGATGAGCATCGTAACGGCCTATGGTCTTGTAACACTACTGTGTGATTAGGTTTCCCAGTGTACCGGCACAATATTTCACCTACAGCGCTAACCATGCCGCACTACATCGGCAGCCCGACCCCACGGCTGTCGTGTAGTGCCTAATTTGCTTTTGGTTTGTTTTCCAAGCTCGTCCACCTAAAAAAGGTAAGATCATGTAGCTGTCGATGAGACAAAAAAAAAAAAAAACAGCAACAACTTTATTGTAAACATTTAATATAGCTTTTTTTTTTTTTTCTTTTACAGATGAACAGGACGTGAGATAGCGTGCGAGCCCGAATAATGAGAGAATACACAATTTTGTTATTTCCTCGATGTGACGATGCTAAAATTAATATTAACTTATTTTGCTAATTCGTTTCCATTTCACAGTCCCGTTGTCTAATCGGACGACCTTTCTGAACCAGGGCCAACGCCGTCAGCAAGCTCGTCAACGTCGAGTCTTATCAATCTGCCCAGCATCATCGCCACCAATCCAAGCGATAGAAGTTCCACCTGTATCTGATATTATGAGCTACCATACACAGTTCAGGTTTGCCTTCCTCTACTGGGCGAACTTCAAATCGAAGGCAGAAGAATAGTTTCGGTTGGGCATTTCCTTACTGAAATCCGTAAACTTGAACGCCATGATTGCCCTAAGGATACGTGTGGCGCATTTCGATTTGTACGTGAGCTAAGGCAGGGCTTACGCTCTTGGTTTACGTTTGTGTGCAACCACTGCAATGAAGGGGAGGCACTCACTTGATCGAGCGACGTTTCAGCGAACGCCCACGTCTCACCGAATGACACTTTAGCGAATAGTCGGCCGCCGCGAAGCGCCGTTTACGGGTGGGCCAAGTGGGTTCGCATTTTTGTAATGAACCGCCGCAGGCTGTCGCCGCGAAGCGGCATAAGGGGGGGGGGGGTTAGCACGCGCTTCCGTTATTCGCTAAAACTTCGAATCGCTCAAAGGTCACTGTTCGCTAAGATGCCATTCGCTCATGTGATATGGACCCGCAATGAAGAACGGACCATTTCAACCGACCGCTCGAAGCAAACCAACATCAACAAGGCAGCTGCAATGGGCACGTTAGGCACCGCACCGGAAATGGGTTTATCTCGATAGAAGAAATATTCTCTCTCCTGAACATTCCTTGCATGTCGCCGACAACATTCAGCAAATATGAAGAGAGCGTAGGGCTAAATTGGGAAGATATTTTGCTTTCTGAAATGATCGTGGCTGGAAAAGAAGAGCACAGAATGGCATGCGAATCCGGAGGCTACACTGAGGATGGATCGCCGTACACGGTACGTAACTGTCGTCGTCGATGCTGGATAGGCCCACCGCAGTTACAGCCACTGATACAGGTCAAGCTCAGGTGTTGCTGCCAGCGGGGCCTCACTCCTAAGAGCAGAGGAAGGAAGCCCCCTTGCCTTGGCGTATTATTATTTATGTTTTGTATTGTTCCCAGATAACAATTGCGGAGGGGGCAGAGGAAAAGTCGGGAAGCCTGTCAGCGTCCTGCCCCCTTCAATTCAATGTAACTCCAGATGATAGAACTTCAAGCAGCGGTAGAAGTCGGGGCCCCCGCCTAATGTCACTTCCTGTAGCGCGTTTACTTCGACTGACCTTGTAGAAGCGAGGCCTCCGCCTCTCAGGGGGTCCCCCGTCCTAGAGGCACTCTACCCCGTCCCACAATGAAGTCCGCGTTTGCTGGTGGATTCTCGCGGAGCCTTTTGTGGTTGTTGGAAAAAGTCCCTGATAACCCCCTCGTCTCGACGGGAGCGGAAAAAGCGCTCCGGCGGCTCCACCGATAGACGAACAAGTACAGAAACACTGCATCGGCATGTGTTTAATTCAGTTGTCGCATCAGCTTGCACAGACGTTAGCCGCGCAAAACACTGACAAATAATTTCGTAGTTTTTTTTTTTTTTTTTTTTTTTTTGCTTCTGGTTGGGGGAAGTTGAACACGGAAAACTTGAGCCGCTGTTCGAGGAACAGAACCAGATGCGCGTGTCATTGCAGAGGGATTTTGAGACCTCACATCTTTACCTTGATTAAAAAAACAAGGAAGAAACGTTTGGGGTGACGCCGCTCGGAGCAGGAGCACTCAGCTGGCGCATTCACACTGGAAGCGGATCCGCGTTCGCGAGGCGGTTGCGGATGCCGTTCGCCAGCGACCCTGTTCAGACACACCGAGAGGCGGATGGCGGTTTCTCGGCGATCACGCGTGATCTTTTGAGACTTGCGTTTGGCAACCTTGTTTTACAAGCCAGAATCCACTTTAATCCACGATCCAAAGCCAAAATTTTGCTATTTTGGCACTAAAGATTTTACTTCGGAATGTTCGATGTTCGATTACGAGTCAATTCTTTTCGCGGCGGATTCAAGTGACGGACCTGAACATCACGTTTCTCCATTGATTTGTCTGCTGTAACGCTAGGACTACAGCGCCTTGGACGCCCCCAGAGGCCAGAGCGCTCCGGGTGGTTACGTCACAATGGCGGAGAAAGCAAGTCCATAGCGCAACTACGTGAGAAAAAGTTTTTGGCATCGACCGCATCGACGTGAAAAAACGTTTCTGGTCGAGCGGCGCGGGGTGTTCGGGAGCGTTTATCTGACATTAATATATGTTTTAAAAGCGCAGTATTGTACAATTTATTATATATATAATATAAACATAATATACAACGCACTATCAAGGTTGAAAGTACTAATTTTTTTATTTATGATTATCCCCGTAACCGCGGGACTACGTGCAATCCCGCAGATCCCCACACTTTTCGAGTGAACCGGTCCGCTGCGACGTTTTCTTCCTCGTACGGGCTCCGATTCTGGTAAATTTACGTTGTGTGTGAGCTGCTGACTGTCTAAAAAGGAACCTTGAGACTTGGGAACCGAGAAAAATCCAGTAATCGCTGCAGGGAGCGCACGCGAGCAAGAGATGGGCCGACGACGTTAAGTTGGTTAAGCCTCCCACACTCGCTGCCGCTCGCTGCTCTCGTGTGCGTGCGTGCGTGCGTGCGTGCGATGCGTGCGTGCGTGCGTGCGTGCGTGCGTGCGTGGTGCGTGCGGGCGTGCGTGCGGGCGGGCGGGCGGGCGGGCGCGCGCCTGTGCGTGCGTGCGTGCGTGCGTGGTTCTTTTGATCCTTCCTGTGATTTCTTGATCGTCAGCGCAGACTCGGGTAGTCTTTTTTTGTGTTCGCTTGATACTACGGCATTTACGTGGATTCGCAGAACAAGTCCTGCAACGGTTTGAGTGACATATGTGGCAACCAGCCAACGATGACACTGGTCGATTATCGATAGACCTCTCTTTCGACAGAGAGAGACCTAAAGTTCGTGTTCAAATGTTTTCACCACGGATATTGAGGGACGTATGGATACAATCGACAGGTGAGTAACAACTTATTTACGGGCTTTCTTGGTCATGTGTGGGACGCGAGTAAAGTGCTGCAGTCGGGTTGTTTTTTCGTTTTTATTTTACGTGACAGAATGGCATCTTGTTCGTCGTTATCCGTGTGCGGTTGCGTCGACATTTGTAAATATGCTTGGTAATATCCTAGTTTTCATTGGAAGGTGAATAACAAGTTTGTGTGATTATACAAAGTGCGTTGTTTGTGCTTATGTGTTTATTTATACTAATGTTATTTTATTGCCTTTACCGCTTTTATACTACAATCTTAACTGTATTTAAGGTAATAGTATTATTGTATACAAAATCAGATATTTTGTTCCAAGGCAGCTCGAGCCCATAGGGAGAAGTAAATTAGTTGACTGTAAATAGTAAGTTTAGTACCCCTGCCACACGGAAAAGTTAATATATTTTCATTAAATGATATGGGACTTAATCAGGTCGAGGTCTTGAGTGATTATATGAGCGTCGCAAGCTGATTTGTCGACCCCATAATGTCATTCGATCGAAATTACATTACTTTTGCCGTGTGGCCGGGGTATGATGCAAGAATTCAGTGACTGCACGCGATAACATCGCTTACATGATCGTAAGTGACACTTGTCTAGCCGTGTCCGCGTTGACTACGTCTACCTGATTTTTAACTGTGCTTTGTTTTGCTGTGTCCAATCACTGCGTGTCTCGCCATTTTGTCGAAGTATTTCTGTGTGAAATATGCATTCCTACAGCAATTATTGCGTGGCTCAATGTTTTCTCTTATACGCCTACCCCGTACCATTTCATCCCGATTATTTAGCGGTGTAATATTTTGCCCGTGTAATAAAATATTTTCGAGACCCGTTGCTATGTGCAGCTTTCATTTTAGCTAATAAGACACGCGTATGTGACTAAAAGCGCGTTACGACGGTCGATCCACGCTCGTTGCCTTCGCTTCGCCGCGCGCCCCCGGTGGCCTTCCTTCGCGACGTCACGAGAAGAGCGCTACGGCCTTGTCTTCTAGGAGGTGTTGCCACCAGCGAAAGGTGCCATCTTGTTCCGAAAGTCAATGACGTCACGTCAGCGTCGCGTTGTGATTGGTTGCCGCTTTGCGGTTCGTGAAAGCGGTTGTGAGAAATCGGTCCTGATGGTACGTTTACACTTGCGGATCCGCCAGCGAATCCGCCCAGCTTTTGCCGCTGGGGCGAAACGCTGGGCGGAAAACGCGGCGGAGAACCGTTTGGGTCCGGGACCTATTTCTGCCGCCGAACGAGGCGTTTCGCTGACCGGAAGTGACATTCTTGCGCAGCGCGACGCTGCTTACGTCACGACTTCCGGGAGCAGCAGCGCCCGGGAGAGACGGCCGAGGGGAGAACTCTCGCGCCTTCTCGTCATATTTGACGGGATGTTACGAGAATAGCTGCCGCAGCCGGCGCCGCCGCCGCCGCTCGAGGGAAATAGATGTAAACGCAATCCGCTCGTCGCCGCCGCCGCCGGGAGCGGATCCGCTCCCGCGGCCGCGGATTTCTTCTCAGGTGTAAACGTACCATGAAGCGGCTCGCAAAAACGCGCTCCAACTGCTCGATCCTAGCCGCTTTGCGGCTGAGAACGAGCGGATCCGCTTCGCGTTTGGGGATCCGCTTCCAGTGTGAACGTTTCAGCGCAATACCGGGTTTGCAGGCTGCCTTTGCCGCGGCATCCTCCGATTAAAACTTTTCCTGGTTAGAACCAGATGTGTCTCAAACATCCCTTCCTTTTACCACTGTAAAAGCCAAGTCCCTATTCACGAGAAGGCACTCGTGGCTCTCATTCGCGGTCTACGTATAGGGAGCTCAATTAAGATTGAGAATTTTACTCTTCCCCAGACGTGCCGTCTGGGGAAGAGTAAAATTCTCAATCTATGGGAATATAGAATGGGTATATGGGAATAATTGTATGGGCATATGGGAATAATTCTCGATATTTTATTGCCGCACGGAACGTCGTGTTCGTTATGATGATATTCGTTATGATAATGAATCTCCACACCCTGGCCTCTGATTGGCCTCTACTGGGTTAAGGCCGTGCACATGCAACGCAGCGGTATAGATTATATGTATTCTACGTTTGGTTGGTCAACTCTTTTCATCACCTGTGACGTCGTTCATGTGGAAAGAGAAAAAAAAATGCGCCTCCTATGAGCACCGTCCGGCTAAAGCTTCCATGTTGAGTGAGGTCTCTATACGACTTAAAAATTTCTCAAGATATTTATCTGGTTCTAAAATTCCACTTCGAGATGTCCGGTCGGAAGCACCAAAGTGGTGCGTCTAAACGAAAGGCCAAGTTAGCGAGACAAGAGCACGAGAAGAAACTACCAAAAATGACAAAATATATAAATAGGGTTCGGAGTTTTCGGTTTAAACCGATAAAAACCGATAAAAGTACGCCGAATGCATTTTCGGAGATTCGGTTTTAACCGAAAACGGTCAGTTTGTAGGCTCGGCGTTTTCGTTTTAAACCGATAAAAGTACGTCTGATCCGTCTTCTAAAATTCGGTTTTAACCGAAAAAGGTTCGTTTTTTAGAGTCGCGTCGACGTGGGTGGGGAGAGGAGGGATGGGGGGAGAGAGGGCTTTGCAGGATTCGACATTGTGTGACGTCTTCGTGATTGGCCCTCTTCCAAGGTTCAACGGGCAACAAAAGAGTTCCTTCGCGTGACATCTGTGTCCTTTCTGGGATCGGGCTTAAGGCCCGTTCACACACTTGCGTTCGGAGCGACCACTATGCTTACGAACGAATGCAACCGCTCCGACTTCAACGACAACTGTGCGCGACGTGTACACACACATGGAACCGCTTGCAACCAAACGAATCAACAGCCAATGAGAAACGAGCTTCAGCTCTTGCTCCTAGCCAATAGTAAGCAATCCAGCTACGCTTACAAACATGGCGGACGGTTTCCAGCTTCCAGCCCGACGCGAAATCCTCACCGGAACAGCCGGAGGTGTCGGCTACGGCGTACAGTCACGAAGATCTGCTGTGCGCCTACAATAGCTGTGTAAAGGCTGGTTCAGACATCTGAAACGAACCCGTTATTCACGACTGCGTCCGTTGTGACCAGAGCGGCCGCTCTGCGCCGCGCGTACACTCCTGCAACCACTGCCACAAGCGCAGCGGGTCGGCAGCACGGCGACCACCTCTCCGCCGCCGTCAGCTGTTTCAGCGGTGCCTCTAAAAAGAAGGGGACGCGCTGCCACTCACATAGACAAACCGTCTTCTATGACCTTAAACTCTTTTTTTTTTTTGTTCAGGATACGCTTGCAGGGTAGTGCATTAAAAAAGGAAAAAGATGCAGTACGCCGTCTTGCAGAATCACGACTTTAATACAAGACTTTGCCAACAGTACAAATCTCGCCACACGCCTTTTCTACGATCATAAAAGACGATGTAATTTTAGCAGCGATACAGCAACGTAGAAATATAATTTCGTGATCAGATAGACGTTGCGAGCGTTCAGGATTGCTAACACTAATCACCTTTCTCGGGTGATGAAAACGCGACAAAAATCGCATCCTTCATACGGTACGCACCAGAAATACCTTGAACTTGAGCACACGCATGGAATGCGCCAAAAAAGAAATCCGGGCGATGTTCGAGGACACGAATGCTAAGAAAGCACCACTGTAGTCAAAATAAACAAACACGACGGCACGGGCGTTTCTGCTGTCTTGAGAGTGCCGCCACGAGATCACCGCACGAGTAGGTGTATCTTCCCTTCTAGTACGTGCTGGGTTATCATAGCGACACACGACGAGAATTCACAGTCAAGGATAGCGCTTTTACGGGGAACGATGAGAAGTTTCCACCACGCCGTCCACGTCGACGATCATCACCGACGCCATGTTTGCGGACTGAAGGAGCCTGGCACGACCGGCATGCAACGCGCGCGACCGAGCTCTCCTCGACCTGTGATTGGCCTGTCGCTCCCGTCGTTCCCGAACGTAAGAAAAAGTTGAGCTCCGTTCAACTCCTTGCGTTGCGAACGAACACGAACGAAACGACCGTTTGGCGCTCCGTTGCCATGGCAACTCGTCGTTCCAACCGGTTGCGTTCGTTCGTAAGCGTAGTGGTCGCTCCGAACGCTACTGTGTGAACGGGCCTTAGTTCGTCAAGTTCCTCGTCCTAAAAAAGTTCGGGTCTCATGCACTTCAGAGGACATTGAGGAAATCCTTAATACTTCTCTAACACCCTCTCTCCAAACTTCCCTCTGGTTAAAAACATAAATACAGTGGATTTTTTTAATGCGAATAGCATTCTTTGGATACTTCACGCACTTTTCGTCTATGTATCTATCTATCTATCTATCTATATATCTATCTGGCTATCTAACCTCTTACGCCGCGGGTCGATAAATAAATAAAAAAGACCGGCGCCGGCTGGGATTCGAACCGTTGACCCTTTGATCAGCAGGCAGACGCGCTAACCACAGAGCTATGAAGGCAGTCATTCACCGCACTCTAAACATTTGTTTATATCTTTACCATAGGACGCGCTTTGCAGCGCCTGTCACAGCTACCGGTGCGCGCGCGTTCCATGCACGAGGGCTAGCTCACCCTCTCCCTCTAGCTCACCCTCTCCTGCGCTCGGGAGATCTCTAGCTCAGCCTCACGAGAGCGGAATGAGCCCTCGTGCATGGAACGCGCGCGCACCGGTAGCTGTGACAGCGCTGTAAGCGCGTCCTATGCAGAGCCGTATATTAGGAGAGTTTGGACAATAGGCGGAGCGTAAGGCCGCCGCCAGCGCCGAATATTCCCCCCACGCTTAGAGCGTAAACTAAATTTGTGACACAGCGTCGACCAATCAGGGAGACCTCTACTCCATCTCACAAATGTCTGCAGTGAAGACAAAGGCACAGGCGCGTGAGCCTAGCTCAGCGAAACGCTTTTGTTTGCACGAGACCTCGTGCATAGGAGGCACTTTCCAAAGCCACGCGCTCGTGCCCACACCTTTGTCTGCACTGCTAGAACAGCGTCCTGAGACTGGCTGAAAAAAGCAGTGCAAAGGGTGGGGTGCGCGAGCGTCTTGAGACGCGGAGTCCCACTCGGCACGGCTCAAATTATACTTCGTTTCACTTTATCTGCGAGCGAAGCCAAAGCTAGAAGCGCGAGACCTGCGCTTTTTGCATTTCTCCCCAGCTGCGCGCTCGAGCAAAGCCTGAACGCACGGAGCTTCCGTGCTCGCGCTTCCAGTTTTGCCTTCGCTCGCACATAAGGTGAAACGAAGTATAGTCGTGTCACAAATTTAGAGCACACGACCACCGCTGAGGGGCTGTTTCGCGGCCTGTGGTTGGCCCCGAGATGCTCGCCTATTCAAACCAATGTATGGCCAAACTCTCTCAATAAACGGCTCTGGTCCTATGGTAAAGATATAAACAACCGTTTAGAGTAGAGTGCCTCAATGTCCTTCTGTTTAGGGTGATGCCATCGTTTGTAGTACCCGATGCCGACAGCACGCGCTCACAGAGAAAATACAAAGAAATCGCAGGAAACAAAATGTCGCCGTAGCACTGTCAGCGCCACGAGCGCGTGCAGGGACACGCTCTTTCACGCGCTTCAGAACAAAAAATAAAAATAGGCGTTCGAAACAAAATGGCCAGATGTCATCACCCCAAGCAAAGCGCACATAAAGGCACCCTAGTTTAGAGTACCGTTGGTTGAGACTAGCTGAGACGCCAGAAAGTCTGGTCGGTACCATTTTGAGTGTTTGTGCGTATGGCGCGTGCTTTGCTCGCCTTCCTAAGTGACACAAACGCACGTGCTGGGCTGCGGAGATCGTGCGCAGGGCTGTGAAAGTGTCAACAAATTTAGAATCGCCTCAAGAGTGGGCTGGCGTATCTAGAGTGTGCCGGCCACCTGACGAACGCGCAAAACTCCGCACCGTTTGATGCTATTCGCATTAACGTAGATAATCATTCCCAAAGGATGTTTGTTGTTGCTATTTTGCTGGTTTTTTTACGGTCATCACCTCAGACAGTCACGTCGTCAGAATGGGAAGGAAAAAGAAGCTTGCTGAAGATTATGCCCGCGAATTCCGCGATTTTAAGGTGTGTTTTGACGGAAGTTGTAGCGAAGACGACGTATGTATATGTGCCGTTATTCTTTGAGTGATCACAAATATCTCAGTTACAAGGATCATCTGATCCGGTGTCCGATGGTGTACGTTTCTTTCATATTCAACGAAAAAAAGACGGTAAACTTTTTGGGAATAAATATACACCGAAAAAAGTACGCCGAATTTTGAAAAAATAAAAACCGAAAATGCGGAACCCTATGTATAATGAATGCAGCTTCCGCGGAGTTGCACGATTGCTCCACCGTGAGTCCTCATGTGGAAATTTCCAGTATACATTAGTACAGACACCGCTCCCGCGAAAGACTCGTCTACTCCACCCTCCCCTCGATTTCCTGATGAGCGGCAAGCATCCACTCTTCCTGGTCCTCCGGATCCTGAACAAGGGATACCCACCTCACCAATTCCTCTGCTCAGCAACAGACGCCGATTGCGAAAGACTCGTCTACGCCACCCTCCCCTCGACTTCCTGATGAGCGGCAAGCATCCACTCTTCCTGGTCCTCCGGATCCTGAACAAGGGATACCCACCTCACCAATTCCTAATGCTCAGCAACAGACGCCGATTGCGAAAGACTCGTCTACTCCACCCTCCCCCTCGATTTCCTGATGAGCGGCAAGCATCCACTCTTCCTGGTCCTCCGGATCCTGAACAAGGGATACCCACCTCACCAATTCCTAATGCTCAGCAACAGACGCCGATTGCGAAAGACTCGTCTGTTGCTGAGCATTAGGAATTGGTGAGGTGGGTATCCCTTGTTCAGGATCCGGAGGACCAGGAAGAGTGGATGCTTGCCGCTCATCAGGAAGTCGAGGGGAGGGTGGCGTAGACGAGTCTTTCGCAATCGGCGTCTGTTGCTGAGCAGAGGAATTGGTGAGGTGGGTATCCCTGTTCAGGATCCGGAGGACCAGGAAGAGTGGATGCTTGCCGCTCATCAGGAAATCGAGGGGAGGGTGGAGGTAGACGAGTCTTTCGCGGGAGCGGTGTCTGTACTAATGTATACTGGAAATTTCCACATGAGGACTCACGGTGGAGCAATCGTGCAACTCCGCGGAAGCTGCATTCATTATACATAGGGTTCCGCATTTTCGGTTTTTATTTTTTCAAAATTCGGCGTACATTTTTTCGGTGTATATTTATTCCCAAAAAGTTTACCGTCTTTTTTTCGTTGAATATGAAAGAAACGTACACCATCGGACACCGGATCAGATGATCCTTGTAACTGAGATATTTGTGATCACTCAAAGAATAACGGCACATATACATACGTCGTCTTCGCTACAACTTCCGTCAAAACACACCTTAAAATCGCGGAATTCGCGGGCATAATCTTCAGCAAGCTTCTTTTCCTTCCCATTCTGACGACGTGACTGTCTGAGGTGATGACCGTAAAAAAACCAGCAAAATAGCAACAACAAACATCCTTTGGGAATGATTATCTACGTTAATGCGAATAGCATCAAACGGTGCGGAGTTTTGCGCGTTCGTCAGGTGGCCGGCACACTCTAGATACGCCAGCCCACTCTTGAGGCGATTCTAAATTTGTTGACACTTTCACAGCCCTGCGCACGATCTCCGCAGCCCAGCACGTGCGTTTGTGTCACTTAGGAAGGCGAGCAAAGCACGCGCCATACGCACAAACACTCAAAATGGTACCGACCAGACTTTCTGGCGTCTCAGCTAGTCTCAACCAACGGTACTCTAAACTAGGGTGCCTTTATGTGCGCTTTGCTTGGGGTGATGACATCTGGCCATTTTGTTTCGAACGCCTATTTTTATTTTTTGTTCTGGAAGCGCGTGAAAGAGCGTGTCCCTGCACGCGCTCGTGGGGCTGACTGTGCTACGGCGACATTTTGTTTCCTGCGATTTCTTTGTATTTTCTCTGTGAGCGCGTGCTGTCGGCATCGGGTACTACAAACGATGGCATCACTCTAAACAGAAGGACATTGAGGCACTCTACTCTAAACGGTTGTTTATATCTTTACCATAGGACCAGAGCCGTTTATTGAGAGAGTTTGGCCATACATTGGTTTGAATAGGCGAGCATCTCGGGGCCAACCACAGGCCGCGAAACAGCCCCTAGCGGTGGTCGTGTGCTCTAAATTTGTGACACGACTATACTTCGTTTCACCTTATGTGCGAGCGAAGGCAAAACTGAAAGCGCGAGCACGGGAGCTCCGTGCGTTCAGGCTTTGCTCGAGCGCGCGAGCTGGGGAGAAATGCAAAAAGCGCAGGTCTCGCGCTTCTAGCTTTGGCTTCGCTCGCAGATAAAGTGAAACGAAGTATAATTTGAGCCGTGCCGAGTGGGACTCCGCGTCTCAAGACGCTCGCGCACCCCACCCTTTGCACTGCTTTCTTTCAGCCAGTCTCAGGACGCTGTTCTAGCAGTGCAGACAAAGGCGTGGGCACGAGCGCGTGGCTTTGGAAAGTGCCTCCTATGCACGAGGTCTCGTGCAAACAAAAGCGTTTCGCTGAGCTAGGCTCACGCGCCAGTGCCTTTGTCTTCACTGCAGACATTTGTGAGATGGAGTAGAGGTCTCCTGATTGGTCGACGCTGTGTCACAAATTTAGTTTACGCTCTAAGCGTGGGGGGAATATTCGGCGCTGGCGGCGGCACTTTGCTCCGCCTATTGTCCAAACTCTCCTAATATACGGCTCTGCATAGGACGCGCTTACAGCGCTGTCACAGCTACCGGTGCGCGCGCGTTCCATGCACGAGGGCTCATTCCGCTCTCGTGAGGCTGAGCTAGAGGTCTCCCGAGCGCAGGAGAGGGTGAGCTAGGAGGGAGAGGGTGAGCTAGCCCTCGTGCATGGAACGCGCGCGCACCGGTAGCTGTGACAGCGCTGCAAAGCGCGTCCTATGGTAAAGATATAAACAAATGTTTAGAGTGCGGTGAATGACTGCCTTCATAGCTCTGTGGTTAGCGCGTCTGCCTGCTGATCAAAGGGTCAACGGTTCGAATCCCAGCCGGCGCCGGTCTTTTTTATTTATTTATCGACCCGCGGCGTAAGAGGTTAGATAGCCAGATAGATATATAGATAGATAGATAGATAGATACATAGACGAAAAGTGCGTGAAGTATCCAAAGAATGCTATTCGCATTAAAAAAATCCACTGTATTTATGTTTTTAACCAGAGGGAAGTTTGAGAGAGGGTGTTAAGAGAAGTATTGGGGATTTCCTCAATGTCCTCTGAAGTGCATGAGACCCGAACTTTTTTAGGACGAGGAACTTGACGAACTAAGGCCCGTTCACACAGTAGCGTTCGGAGCGACCACTACGCTTACGAACGAACGCAACCGGTTGGAACGACGAGTTGCCATGGCAACGGAGCGCCAAACGGTCGTTTCGTTCGTGTTCGTTCGCAACGCAAGGAGTTGAACGGAGCTCAACTTTTTCTTACGTTCGGGAACGACGGGAGCGACAGGCCAATCACAGGTCGAGGAGAGCTCGGTCGCGCGCGTTGCATGCCGGTCGTGCCAGGCTCCTTCAGTCCGCAAACATGGCGTCGGTGATGATCGTCGACGTGGACGGCGTGGTGGAAACTTCTCATCGTTCTCCGTAAAGCGCTATCCTTGACTGTGAATTCTCGTCGTGTGTCGCTATGATAACCCAGCACGTACTAGAAGGGAAGATACACCTACTCGTGCGGTGATCTCGTGGCGGCACTCTCAAGACAGCAGAAACGCCCGTGCCGTCGTGTTTGTTTATTTTGACTACAGTGGTGCTTTCTTAGCATTCGTGTCCTCGAACATCGCCCGGATTTCTTTTTGGCGCATTCCATGCGTGTGCTCAAGTTCAAGGTATTACTGGTGCGTACCGTATGAAGGATGCGATTTTTGTCGCGTTTTCATCACCCGAGAAAGGTGATTAGTGTTAGCAATCCTGAACGCTCGCAACGTCTATCTGATCACGAAATTATATTTCTACGTTGCTGTATCGCTGCTAAAATTACATCGTCTTTTATGATCGTAGAAAAGGCGTGTGGCGAGATTTGTACTGTTGGCAAAGTCTTGTATTAAAGTCGTGATTCTGCAAGACGGCGTACTGCATCTTTTTTCCTTTTTAATGCACTACCCTGCAAGCGTATCCTGAACAAAAAAGAAAAAGAGTTTAAGGTCATAGAAGACGGTTTGTCTATGTGAGTGGCAGCGCGTCCCCTTCTTTTTAGAGGCACCGCTGAAACAGCTGACGGCGGCGGAGAGGTGGTCGCCGTGCTGCCGACCCGCTGCGCTTGTGGCAGTGCATGGTTGCAGGAGTGTACGCGCGGCGCAGAGCGGCCGCTCTGGTCACAACGGACGCAGTCGTGAATAACGGGTTCGTTTCAGATGTCTGAACCAGCCTTTACACAGCTATTGTAGGCGCACACCAGATCTTCGTGACTGTACGCCGTAGCCGACACCTCCGGCTGTTCCGGTGAGGATTTCGCGTCGGGCTGGAAGCTGGAAACCGTCCGCCATGTTTGTAAGCGTAGCTGGATTGCTTACTATTGGCTAGGAGCAAGAGCTGAAGCTCGTTTCTCATTGGCTGTTGATTCGTTTGGTTGCAAGCGGTTCCATGTGTGTGTACACGTCGCGCACAGTTGTCGTTGAAGTCGGAGCGGTTGCATTCGTTCGTAAGCATAGTGGTCGCTCCGAACGCAAGTGTGTGAACGGGCGCTTAAGCCCGATCCCAGAAAGGACACAGATGTCACGCGAAGGAACTCTTTTGTTGCCCGTTGAACCTTGGAGAGGGCCAATCACGAAGACGTCACACAATGTCGAATCCTGCAAAGCCCTCTCTCCCCCATCCCTCCTCTCCCCCACCCACGTCGACGCGACTCTAAAAAACGAACCTTTTTCGGTTAAAACCGAATTTTAGAAGACGGATCAGACGTACTTTATCGGTTTAAAACGAAAACGCCGAGCCTACAAACTGACCGTTTTCGGTTAACACCGAATCTCGAAAAATGCATTCGGCGTACTTTTATCGGTTTTTATCGGTTTAAACCGAAAACTCGAACCCTATTTATATATTTTGTCATTTTTGGTAGTTTCTTCTCGTGCTCTTGTCTCGCTAACTTGGCCTTTCGTTTAGGTCACGCACCACTTTGGTGCTTCCGACCGGACATCTCGAAGTGGAATTTTAGAACCAGATAAATATCTTGAGAAATTTTTAAGTCGTATAGAGACCTCACTCAACATGGAAGCTTTAGCCGGACGGTGCTCATAGGAGGCGCATTTTTTTTCTCTTTCCACATGAACGACGTCACAGGTGATGAAAAGAGTTGACCAACCAAACGTAGAATACATATAATCTATACCGCTGCGTTGCATGTGCACGGCCTTAACCCAGTAAGAGCCAATCAGAGGCCAGGGTGTGGAGATTCATTATCATAACGAATATCATCATAACGAACACGACGTTCCGTGCGGCAATAAAATATCGAGAATTATTCCCATATGCCCATACAATTATTCCCATATACCCATTCTATATTCCCATAGATTGAGAATTTTACTCTTCCCCAGACGGCACGTCTGGGAAGAGTAAAATTCTCAATCTTAATTGAAGCTCCTATACGTAGACCGCGAATGAGAGCCACGAGTGCCTTCTCGTGAATAGGGACTTGGCTTTTACAGTGGTAAAAGGAAGGGATGTTTGAGACACATCTGGTTCTAACCAGGAAAATTTTTAATCGGAGGATGCCGCGGCAAAGGCAGCCTGCAAACCCGGTATTGCGCTGAAACGTTCACACTGGAAGCGGATCCCCAAACGCGAAGCGGATCCGCTCGTTCTCAGCCGCAAAGCGGCTAGGATCGCAGGAGCGGTTGGAGCGCGTTTCTAGAAGAAATCCGCGGCCGCGGGGCGGATCCGCTCCCGGCGGCGGCGGCGACGAGCGGATTGCGTTTACATCTATTTCCCTCGAGCGGCGGCGGCGGCGCTGCAGCTGCGGCAGCTATTCTCGTAACATCCCGTCAAATATGACGAGAAGGCGCGAGAGTTCTCCCCTCGGCCGTCTCTCCCGGGCGCTGCTGCTCCCGGAAGTCGTGACGTAAGCAGCGTCGCGCTGCGCAAGAATGTCACTTCCGGTCAGCGAAACGCCTCGTTCGGCGGCAGAAATAGGTCCCGGACCCAAACGGTTCTCCGCCGCGTTTTCCGCCCAGCGTTTCGCCCCAGCGGCAAAGCTGGGCGGATTCGCTGGCGGATCCGCAAGTGTAAACGTACCATCAGGACCGATTTCTCACAACCGCTTTCACGAACCGCAAGGCGGCAACCAATCACAACGCGACGCTGACGTGACGTCATTGACTTTCGGAACAAGATGGCACCTTTCGCTGGTGGCAACACCTCCTAGAAGACAAGGCCGTAGCGCTCTTCTCGTGACGTCGCGAAGGAAGGCCACCGGGGGCGCGCGGCGAAGCGAAGGCAACGAGCGTGGATCGACCGTCGTAACGCGCTTTTAGTCACATACGCGTGTCTTATTAGCTAAAATGAAAGCTGCACATAGCAACGGGTCTCGAAAATATTTTATTACACGGGCAAAATATTACACCGCTAAATAATCGGGATGAAATGGTACGGGGTAGGCGTATAAGAGAAAACATTGAGCCACGCAATAATTGCTGTAGGAATGCATATTTCACACAGAAATACTTCGACAAAATGGCGAGACACGCAGTGATTGGACACAGCAAAACAAAGCACAGTTAAAAATCAGGTAGACGTAGTCAACGCGGACACGGCTAGACAAGTGTCACTTACGATCATGTAAGCGATGTTATCGCGTGCAGTCACTGAATTCTTGCATCATACCCCGGCCACACGGCAAAAGTAATGTAATTTCGATCGAATGACATTATGGGGTCGACAAATCAGCTTGCGACGCTCATATAATCACTCAAGACCTCGACCTGATTAAGTCCCATATCATTTAATGAAAATATATTAACTTTTCCGTGTGGCAGGGGTACTAAACTTACTATTTACAGTCAACTAATTTACTTCTCCCTATGGGCTCGAGCTGCCTTGGAACAAAATATCTGATTTTGTATACAATAATACTATTACCTTAAATACAGTTAAGATTGTAGTATAAAAGCGGTAAAGGCAATAAAATAACATTAGTATAAATAAACACATAAGCACAAACAACGCACTTTGTATAATCACACAAACTTGTTATTCACCTTCCAATGAAAACTAGGATATTACCAAGCATATTTACAAATGTCGACGCAACCGCACACGGATAACGACGAACAAGATGCCATTCTGTCACGTAAAATAAAAACGAAAAAAACAACCCGACTGCAGCACTTTACTCGCGTCCCACACATGACCAAGAAAGCCCGTAAATAAGTTGTTACTCACCTGTCGATTGTATCCATACGTCCCTCAATATCCGTGGTGAAAACATTTGAACACGAACTTTAGGTCTCTCTCTGTCGAAAGAGAGGTCTATCGATAATCGACCAGTGTCATCGTTGGCTGGTTGCCACATATGTCACTCAAACCGTTGCAGGACTTGTTCTGCGAATCCACGTAAATGCCGTAGTATCAAGCGAACACAAAAAAAGACTACCCGAGTCTGCGCTGACGATCAAGAAATCACAGGAAGGATCAAAAGAACCACGCACGCACGCACGCACGCACAGGCGCGCGCCCGCCCGCCCGCCCGCCCGCACGCACGCCCGCACGCACGCACGCACGCACGCACGCACGCACGCTCGCACGCACGCACGCACGCACGCACACGCACACGAGGCAGCGAGCGGCAGCGGTGTGGGAGGCTTAACCAGCTTAACGTCGTCGGCCCATCTCTTGCTCGCGTGCGCTCCCTGCAGCGATTACTGGATTTTTCTCGGTTCCCAAGTCTCAAGGTTCCTTTTTAGACAGTCAGCAGCTCACACACAACGTAAATTTACCAGAATCGGAGCCCGTACGAGGGAAGAAAACGTCGCAGCGGACCGGTTCACTCGAAAAGTGTGGGGATCTGCGGGATTGCACGTAGTCCCGCGGTTACGGGGATAATCATAAATAAAAAAATTAGTACTTTCAACCTTGATAGTGCGTTGTATATTATGTTTATATTATATATATAATAAATTGTACAATACTGCGCTTTTAAAACATATATTAATGTCAGATAAACGCTCCCGAACACCCCGCGCCGCTCGACCAGAAACGTTTTTTTCACGTCGATGCGGTCGATGCCAAAAACTTTTTCTCACGTAGTTGCGCTATGGACTTGCTTTCTCCGCCATTGTGACGTAACCACCCGGGCGCTCTGGCCTCTGGGGGGCGTCCAAGGCGCTGTAGTCCTAGCGTTACAGCAGACAAATCAATGGAGAAACGTGATGTTCAGGTCCGTCGCTCGAATCCGCCGCGAAAAGAATTGACTCGTAATCGAACATCGAACATTCCGAAGTAAAATCTTTAGTGCCAAAATAGCAAAATTTTGGCTTTGGATCGTGGATTAAAGTGGATTCTGGCTTATAAAACAAGGTTGCCAAACGCAAGTCTCAAAAGATCACGCGTGATCGCCGAGAAACCGCGCATCCGCCTCTCGGTGTGTCTGAACAGGGGTCGCTGGCGAACGGCATCCGCAACCGCCTCGCGAACGCGGATCCGCTTCCAGTGTGAATGCGCCAGCTGAGTGCTCCTGCTCGAGCGGCGTCACCCCAAACGTTTCTTCCTTGTTTTTTTTTTTTTTTAAATCAAGGTAAAGATGTGAGGTCTCAAAATCCCTCTGCAATGACACGCGCATCTGGTTCTGTTCCTCGAACAGCGGCTCAAGTTTTCCGTGTTCAACTTCCCCAACCAGAAGCAAAAAAAAAAAAAAAAAAAAAAAAACTACGAAATTATTTGTCAGTGTTTTGCGCGGCTAACGTCTGTGCAAGCTGATGCGACAACTGAATTAAACACATGCCGATGCAGTGTTTCTGTACTTGTTCGTCTATCGGTGGAGCCGCCGGAGCGCTTTTCCGCTCCCGTCGAGACGAGGGGTTATCAGGGACTTTTTCCAACAACCACAAAAGGCTCCGCGAGAATCCACCAGCAAACGCGGACTTCATTGTGGGACGGGGTAGAGTGCCTCTAGGACGGGGGACCCCCTGAGAGGCGGAGGCCTCGCTTCTACAAGGTCAGTCGAAGTAAACGCGCTACAGGAAGTGACATTAGGCGGGGGCCCCGACTTCTACCGCTGCTTGAAGTTCTATCATCTGGAGTTACATTGAATTGAAGGGGGCAGGACGCTGACAGGCTTCCCGACTTTTCCTCTGCCCCCTCCGCAATTGTTATCTGGGAACAATACAAAACATAAATAATAATACGCCAAGGCAAGGGGGCTTCCTTCCTCTGCTCTTAGGAGTGAGGCCCCGCTGGCAGCAACACCTGAGCTTGACCTGTATCAGTGGCTGTAACTGCGGTGGGCCTATCCAGCATCGACGACGACAGTTACGTACCGTGTACGGCGATCCATCCTCAGTGTAGCCTCCGGATTCGCATGCCATTCTGTGCTCTTCTTTTCCAGCCACGATCATTTCAGAAAGCAAAATATCTTCCCAATTTAGCCCTACGCTCTCTTCATATTTGCTGAATGTTGTCGGCGACATGCAAGGAATGTTCAGGAGAGAGAATATTTCTTCTATCGAGATAAACCCATTTCCGGTGCGGTGCCTAACGTGCCCATTGCAGCTGCCTCGTTGATGTTGGTTTGCTTCGAGCGGTCAGGTTGAAATGGTCCGTTCTTCATTGCGGGTCCATATCACATGAGCGAATGGCATCTTAGCGAACAGTGACCTTTGAGCGATTCGAAGTTTTAGCGAATAACGGAAGCGCGTGCTAACCCCCCCCCCCCCTTATGCCGCTTCGCGGCGACAGCCTGCGGCGGTTCATTACAAAAATGCGAACCCACTTGGCCCACCCGTAAACGGCGCTTCGCGGCGGCCGACTATTCGCTAAAGTGTCATTCGGTGAGACGTGGGCGTTCGCTGAAACGTCGCTCGATCAAGTGAGTGCCTCCCCTTCATTGCAGTGGTTGCACACAAACGTAAACCAAGAGCGTAAGCCCTGCCTTAGCTCACGTACAAATCGAAATGCGCCACACGTATCCTTAGGGCAATCATGGCGTTCAAGTTTACGGATTTCAGTAAGGAAATGCCCAACCGAAACTATTCTTCTGCCTTCGATTTGAAGTTCGCCCAGTAGAGGAAGGCAAACCTGAACTGTGTATGGTAGCTCATAATATCAGATACAGGTGGAACTTCTATCGCTTGGATTGGTGGCGATGATGCTGGGCAGATTGATAAGACTCGACGTTGACGAGCTTGCTGACGGCGTTGGCCCTGGTTCAGAAAGGTCGTCCGATTTGACAACGGGACTGTGAAATGGAAACGAATTAGCAAAATAAGTTAATATTAATTTTAGCATCGTCACATCGAGGAAATAACAAAATTGTGTATTCTCTCATTATTCGGGCTCGCACGCTATCTCACGTCCTGTTCATCTGTAAAAGAAAAAAAAAAAAAGCTATATTAAATGTTTACAATAAAGTTGTTGCTGTTTTTTTTTTTTTTGTCTCATCGACAGCTACATGATCTTACCTTTTTTAGGTGGACGAGCTTGGAAAACAAACCAAAAGCAAATTAGGCACTACACGACAGCCGTGGGGTCGGGCTGCCGATGTAGTGCGGCATGGTTAGCGCTGTAGGTGAAATATTTTGCCGGTACACTGGGAAACCTAATCACACAGTAGTGTTACAAGACCATAGGCCGTTACGATGCTCATCGAGATCGAAAGGGGCACGTGCAGAGATCGAGCTGGAGATCCATGGGTTCCTCAGTGCGACTATTCTCCTTACCGTCTTTGAGGTATGGTGCGCCCCGAAGTACTCGGGCAGCGGCATTCTTTGCCAGTATTTATTTATTTATTTATTTATTCAAAATACCTCTAAAGGCCCTCTGTATGAGGGTATTACGTAGGGGGGGGGGGCGGCAAGCAAACATAGAGTACACAGAAAAAACACAAAGTATACAACGACAATATAAGAACAAGGAATAAAAAAATAATCCCAAGTATTAGTATAACTGCGCACGAGGTCTTGGAAGTTAGACATGTCGAGTTCAGTTGCATTGTGAGCCGGTATAGGTTGTTCCGGTCGATTATTGTCCGTAGTATGAATGGTCGTGCATAACTAGATGAGTGGCATGTGGTGCGCGTTACCTTGAATAAATGATCAGGACGTAAAAAAATAATGGGGGGTGTTTAAAAAAAATCGTCGTGAAACGATGCATGGTGGTAGAGCTTGTGAAATAATGACAAAACATATTATTTAAAAATCTGAACACGCACAATTTCAACAACTTAAATGAACTATCTGAAATATAGTGACGATTGTGGGATCTGATCACTGGTTGGCTGGCGGTGAATAAAAATATTTTTGTCTAAGTGTTGAAAACCTCTCCCTGGTCGGAAACCATTGCATTCCCGGATGGCCGTTCTGGTAAACAACTGCTGGAATGAGCAGCTTGTAACAAACTCTACACTAGAGTTAGGGTGACCAGCCGTCCCGCGACTCGCGGGACTGTCCCGCATTGAGGGCTCGTGTCCCACGTCCCGCAAGAAATATCAAAATCTTCAAAATGTCTCGCATTTCACACTGTCGCTAAAATTAAGTACGCAGCTCATGGCGCTGCCGAACAACGGGGCACGGGGAAGCGCGATGCTACAGCATTCTCTATCCAAGCATTGCGGGAAGCGACCGTCGTTCTTGCAGGAGAACAGACGTGCACGCGCCGTTGTGCCTCTTCCCTTGGTGGCAAAATATTGCTAGAAGAAATTGCTCGCCAAAAGTTGAAAAATAAATTACTGTAAATATTTTCAAATCGTGGTGTCAATGCAAAAAGAAATTGCTGTAAAAAGATTTTTTTTTTGTGAAGATTACATAAGGCAAAAAACTGCTACTCACAACGCTCAAGAACAAGAATATAAGGTTCGAAATTTGTGTAAGAGATTGTTGGTAGAAATAAGAATCGTCAGGAAACAAGAAGCCGTAAAAGATTCCTGCTTCTTCTATCCTTTTCATGCACTAAATTCTGCTGCAGTAAACTTTTTTTCAACTTACACATTTATTAACATATGTGGCGTTAAAACTTAAAATATATCACTAGGAGTAGAAAATTATTTTAGCTTAATTGCCGCAATACAAATTGCAGCTGTATAATATGCTTTCGGACAAGACAGGATATTAAACGTGTTAGCAGAGCCACATTTCGTGGCGTGTGATAATGAACTTCCTCGAATAGTTATTTTTTTATGATGTTTTTAACCTGAAACTGGGGCAGAAGGAGGAAAAAAATGTTTACTCCTTCTGCCCGTCTCGGCCAGGTTAAAAAGCATCATAGTAAACTTCCACCAGCTCGATTGCGCACAAAGCTCTTTTTTACAGTTGCCGCAGTGGAAATATATTACCGTACTTCTATTACAACCCCCCCCTTCCAGGAGGGTGGTCACCCTAACTAAAGCACTGCACAGGCCGGAATTCACAGGCCCGGCCGACACGAGCCGGTGGGTACACGGCCCGAGCCCGGCCCGAGCCTGGCCCCAGCCCCTGCCCGGGCTGAACGGGTTCTCAAAATGTGAGCCCGACAGGTTTTAAAATTGGAGCGGGAGCCCGGCCCGTACCGGCAGTTTCGTAGACGTGATCTCGATCAAGTTTTCCTTCCCAACCTGACAGGGGGCATATAACAGAGGGCCGAGCCGTGTTTTTAGTATTTTAAAGGTTGGCACGCTAGACTCGGATTGGTTGGCTTGGCTGGCCCCGGCTTGGCAGGTCGGCAGCCCGAAAGAATTTTGTAATACCGAGCCCGGCTCAGGCTCGGTAGAAACATGCGCTTTGCGGCCCGGGCCCGGCCCGCGAGGTCGGTCAGGGCTCGGGCTTTCGGGCTGGCCAGGGCCCGTGCAGTGCTCCTCTACATTCTCATACCATAAGCTCAAATTATTACGTTGCCTTCGTCAGAAGAAGACGCACATACTCAACATTGCAGCACTTCGTGGTTTTCTAATATTACATAAATAAAACATCTTACCTCCCGAGACCTAAAAAGACCCTTTGCGAAAATCCAAAAAGCCCGCGCGCTCGCACGGCGCGAATAATGGGAGTCCTCGGTACGCCCCTCCTCCGCTACCACGTGACCACGTAGCGCACGCGAGCAGGCGCAGGTTACCACGGCAACAACTTTTGAGCAGCCGAGTCGGGCGAGTGACAGAGCCGGCTGCCCTTTCTCATCTCTCTCCTTTGTACCGGCTCTGTCGTCTGCTGCACCAACGCTTTGTCGAACCTGGTCGAAACCTGCCACAGTTGCGGTGCAAAATTACACTTCAATACGTGAAGTGTTATGAAGTGACACTTCAATACGTGAAGAGAAAGTTACGACGAATAACGTATTCAAATAAGTTCACCTGTCGCGATGCCTTTTACGCTGCCACAGATACGGTACGCCGCCAACGACGCTACGACTCGGCGGATGGGCGGGATGGCGGATGGCTGCAACTCTGCTGCAGTGTTGCCACCTTTTTTTGCGCGCCGCTAAAGTTGAGGTTAATGAAGTCACTAAACGGTCGCTAGATTAGCCAGGAAGTCGCTAAAATATTCGCTAAATTCCAAAAGCTTATTAAACCCTTTTAAAGTAAGTGAACCTCTCAGGTATTATTAGAGGTTAAACTTAGACTGAAAAACAACTAGTACGGTTTTTATTTGTAATGTTTTTTTGTGGGAAACAACTATAGGCGGTAAGTACGAAAGTACGAATAAGAAACAGGTACTTGTTAATTTTAACACGGAACTAATGACTGCTTTGTCTTCAAGAACAGTTTAACCGGAACAGTCTGAAGAAGAGGAGCTCTTCCTCGATGGTGACTGCACTCAAGTCACCTGAATCTGCCGATATCGATGGTTCGTTGCCAGCACTTGTAAGCTTCAGCTGTGTCAATTCGCCGAACAACTTCTTCTGGAAGTTCGTAGTCGACGAAAGCCAGAGAGCGCAGCCGCCAGCTAAGAGCGGCTGCGCTCTTGGCTGGCGGTAGCTACGTTTGGCGGAGAACACATGGGTACGTGGGCACAGGAGAGATGGTATGCAGTGTTGACAATGCTGACAGTGCTGACTTTTTTTTTTTTTTAAGCGCGCCGTTAAATTGAGCATATATCCAAAGGAAATTCGGCTAGAGAAGCAAAAGGGTTTAGCCCGCGAGCCTCTAAAATTGTTAAAAATAACAAGATTACGGGTGAACACCAAAGTCGCTAAAAAAGTTGCTAGCCTCTAAATTAAAAAAAATCAGTCGCTAAATGTATAAAAAAATCGCTAAATCTAGCGACAAAATGGCAACACTGCTCTGCTGGCGGTAGCTGCCGGGACGCGCCCGCAGTCGCGGGGACGCAACGAGAAAGCACCGAGGTTCCCAAAATTCCCTGCCGTCATGGCGCTGTACGCTTTGCAACAGGTCTATTGAGACTGCTTTCGCTGCTGAAGCGGCAAGCTTCTGGCAGTGCCTCTTTGCTTCCTTGCTCTCATCGTTGTTGTTGGGAAGATAGAACTTAAGAGGTGATCATCAGCGATTTACGTTGCCGTTGCCGCGGTTCAATAGACATCTGGAGCTAACTACCTACATCGGCTAGCTCAGTGGTTCTCAACCATCGATGTCACGCGGACCCTTGTGGATCGGCGGAGATGGCGGAGGACCCCGTTCGTGGTGAGAGGAGGGAGAGGTATAGGTTAAATAAAATAATGATATAATAATTGGGTATAACTAAGGGCTGAGTGTGAAGTAGACCTCTCTTATTGACGTTCACACCAGAAAACTTGTCCCAAAACTGAAACATTTATTTTCGACCTGAAAAAGACAACTTTTATTTCCGCGCTTGACTGATGAGGCAAGGCTTCGCGGACCCTAAGAATACCTTCGCGGACCCCAAAGGGTCCGCGGACCCCTGTTGAGAACCACTGGGCTAGCTGATCAGCGAGTCTGTCGCCCGTGGCGGTTGGTCAAGTGCCGCGCGTAACATGTCACAAACACTATCAAGATTGTGACACGTTCGCCTCGGAAAGAGGGGGCCGACTGAACGTCGCCATCTGCGATTCTCGCGAATTTTTTATGACCTCATTGTGGAGCCAAATAATACATCTATAGTTTGTCTGCCCAGCGATGTACAACACGGCTACAAGCTACGGCCCGCCGGGTCCAACCACGAGCCCGTTAGAAACCACGTGATGTATTGGTCAGACCTGCATATCCACGAAACGATATACCACGTGTTTTTTAATTGGCTCTTGATGGTACTCCACAGGCCGCAGCTTAGGGTTTAGTCCATCGCAGGATGCGATGAAGTACGCGTGTTCGATGGTTATTAGAAGTGCTACAGAGAGTAAGCCCATGTCCGACATCTATGAGTTCTCTCCTGCTTCATTTGAGTCGTCTGTGTCGTCAAAGTAAAGGGGGGGGGGGGCAGCGCCACCTTTTAGATGTTGTCGGCGGATTTCTAACCTGTCCGCCCTCACTCCTAAAGTGAAAATCAAGACCACACACCATATGTTCCGTCAGTAGCTTCCACAAATTTGACTTCGTGTCCTTGACCTTTGCTGGGCTCAAAGCGCGTAAAAGGAGAACTGCGGCTCTACATTTCGCGCGCCTCTGCAGCAGTCGCGCGAAATGTGTAAACAAATTTTTCTAACTTCGCCATTCATTTTTACCTGCTGTTTGTGTATATGCGAATATCTAGATGGGCCACAACAATACAAACAATAACAACAGCTCCACTGCTTAATCTCTGCTCAGTATTTAACTGTAAAAACACAAATTAAGGCAATATCGCAAATTCACAGCTATACCCACCTGGTTATAACGTTGTTAGAAAAGACAGGGCTTCCAGGGGAGGGGGCGTTGCTATTTTTCATAAAACGCCTTTGCAGTGTACGCCCGTCTCTACATCAATTAACCATGAAGTTTTGCTGAGTAAACTGACGCACGAAAACATGCCATTCATTGCATGTGCTGTTTATAGACCACGAAATACACCTATGAATTTAATTTGTGATCTCCATAACTACCTAATTCAATACATCAAACACTCCAATAATTTCATTCTACTGGGAGACTTTAATTTACCCTGTATTGATTGGGATACACTTACTATGTCTAACCAGGATCGTGCGAATGGAGAAGCCCTGGCTGACCTAGCCTTTTCCCATAATGTATAGTATGCATATAGTAAGCCGACCTACTAGGGGTGAATCACTTCTGGATCTGGTTTGCTGAAATGACCAGCTCCTTAGTAAAAGATAGTTTCAGTGAGTGCGAAGGTATTTCTGATCATAATATGGTGCTCGTGTCAGGCACGTAGCAAGGGAGGGGGGGGGGCATGCTCGCTTTTCCCCCGAAATCTTTCATTTTGCTGGGGCCTCCTCTCCCCCCCCCTCATACAGCATTTTGTCATAGGCGCCCCCCCCTTCCCGCCCCCCCCCCCTCCGTCGAAACAGACTCCTGGCTACGTGCCTGGCTCGTGTCAATTTTTCTGGACGAAAGATTGAGAAAGTCACCAGATTTTAATAATGCTGACGACATTGCTATTCTTCATTTTTTGGAGTTGTCTTTTGATACGTTCGAACAACTGTCTATGTGGTTCTAACATCGAAGCGTTGTGGTACTGCTTTAAGAATATTGTAAACAAATGTACTATATTGAAATATGTGCCTCATCGAAAATAGAAATATACTACTGTTAATAGTCCTTGGATTAACAGAGATATTCTGCATTTGAAAGGTAGAATTGCCCGAGTGAGAAAGAATTCAAACACAGTAGGACAGAATCATGTCGTCAGCTTCTATCGGAACTAAACGCACAGCTCAAAATATTAGAACCAAAGAAAAATATTTTAATAGTTCGCTCCGTTCTTTTTTTATAAAAAGTGCGCCACGAAAATTTGGGCGTCATATTTCACCCAAGCATAAATCAACTACACAAAATAGTATAACCAGATGTGAGTTCTATTACTCTTTCAAATCGGTCTTCGCTGATGATGACGGCGTAGTCCCAACCCTGCAGGTTACCGACGTGGATAGAATTAGCGACATTTCAATACGTCAGGAGAGAATTTTTAACTTACTCTTAAATAAATTAGACAATAATAAAATTGCTGGGCCAGATATGATACCGAATACTTTTTTGAAACGATACGCAGAACGGTTGTCAGATATTTCTTCAGTATTTCTCTTGAGCACGCAGTTTTACCAGATGATTGGAGAACAGAAAAAATGGTTACATAAGGACGGTGATTGGAATACAGCGTCAAATTTCAGGCTTATTTCTTTAACTAGTACAACATGTAAATTGTTAGAGCAGATCATCTTTGCGCATATTTTATGTTACCTAGACAAACATAATCTCATTTGTAGAAATCAGCACGGTTTTAGAAAGTCACTGTCGACCACAACCCAGCTCATTGAATTTACACATGACTTAGTTGAAACAATTAATGAAAGGGGACAGAGTGACGTAATGTACTTAAACTTTTCTAAGGCGTTTGACAGGGTATCCAATCCCAAAACTGCTGGCAAAGCTTTACAACATTTTCAAAAACTCATAAATTTTGTATTGGATAACTCTTTATAACAGACAGAAGTTAATACGTTCACTATATTAAAATTGACTCTGATAAACTACTCGTTACTTTGGAAGTACCCCAGGCAGGCACGTATCCAGGGGGGAGGCCCATGGGGCCCGGCCCCCCCCCCCGAAATCTTCCATTTTTATGGGACCTCCTCTCCCCCTCCCCCTCATACAGCATTTTGTCATGGGCGGGCCCCCCCCCCCCCCCCCGAAATCTTCCATTTTTATGGGACCTCCTCTCCCCCTCCCCCTCATACAGCATTTTGTCATGGGCGGGCCCCCCCGAAACAAAATCCTGGCTACGTGCCTGACCCCAGGGCTCCGTGCTTGGGTCACTTTTGTTTTTCGTTTTCATTAACGACATTTCATTTAAAATGAATGTCGCACTTAGAATGTTCTAAATTATGAAGCTAAATCATGATAAGGCAGCCGTCATGACAGTCTCGTGTAAAAAGAGCCGATCCAATTTAATTACCTACTTGAAGGGCAACCTCTCAGACACGTTTAGGAATACAAACATTTAGGACTTGTTTTTAACAGTAAACTCAACTGGAACCAGCGCTTGGAAGCGACTGTTACTAAAGCGAGGGGCAGTTTGTTCGCGTTGAGAAGGAAATTAAAATTTACAGATTCAGATACTCTTATTGCCTATAAAAGTTTTGTTCGACATGTGTTAGAATACGCCAGCTCAGTGTGGCAACCTTACACGCAAAATGATATTCTCAGGCTTGAAAGTATTCAGAAACTAGCTGCTCGGTTTATTTTGAATCATTTTCGTACAGGAACCTCATCTACAGAGCTGCTTCTCAGGGCGCAGATTCAGCCGTTGCAAACGAGAGCAAAAATTGATAGATTAAAAGTTCGGTATAATATTCTCAACGGCACTATTCAAATCGAAAGCTCTAGCTACTTAGAACAATTATCGAAAGGGTATCCGACGAACCATACTAGAGCGTTAAAACAATACAGGTTTAAGATTGACCGTTTTAGATATTCTTTCTTTCCTCGAACAATTGAAAATTGGAATGAGCTACCAAACGATGTTGTCATCTTAACACCTGTTGAAAATTTCATTACTGCTGTGGAAATTTTACTTGCCTGAGTTTCTCCTTTTTATGTTTCTATTTATGACTGTACTTTATGTCGTATGGTGTTACCACTCCTACTAAGGCTCCTTGAGCGGAGCCAGTAGTATTTCCAAATAAATAAATAATAATTCGTAATCACACATTACTTTTTTTTACCTTTGACGACCCGCGTACAGGTGACCAGATCATGCCAAATAAATTAGGTCTCAAGTTATTTTGTGATCGTTTCTTTTTTATTTGTTCTGTGTAAAGCATGTGACAGTTCCTCCAGCCCTTTAATGCATTTACCAAACTGAAATTTGCAGAAACAAAGAATATAACACTGAACGTACCCTTTCTCTCGCTAAAAAGGAGTACTGACGAGAGCTATTCTGTAGTTTATTTGGACCAAAAAATGGTACTATAAAACCGCCATGTCAATAGGTGTTACCCATCCTCCGTATTTTGTAAACATAAACAGCTAAAAGGCCTAGAACCGGTTCCAGAGAAAACAATAAAAAAAAATCCTTTTCTGCAAATTATTGTCGTAAATTAAATTTAAAAAAAAATTGAAATCTGTAATTTGCAAGTTTAAACTGGCGGTATAACAATAAAACGTAATAATAGGCATACACCACAACCGCAATAACAGAAAAAAACAACAGATGTATTGTAAACTGATAGGGCAGTGGGGCGTTTCGCACTTTTTGACGACTTCCTGACGCTTTTGTTGCAGTTTTCTTTCTATCTCAATCGGACGGATGCTTCCTCTGCATGAGGACCGGCGTAGTCTGTCGACGCTCGACAAAGTAACGCTATAAAAAATTAAAAAGCGAAAAAAACAAACACGGACGAAGAAGAGACACATACAACACGGACTGGCGCGTGTTGTATGTGTCTCTTCTTCGTCCGTGTTTTTGCGCTTTTTAATCCTTTATATCACAATAAACCAACTAGCCCAATCCAGGGTTTTAATAAAGTAACGCTCCTCGCTGGGGCACGTAATTTATTTTCAGGCGGATTCGCCGAGAAGAAAGCGCAGCGAATGATTGTACAAAAAGTTTATTTTTTTATTTTTTATTTTTGAATAGAGGTTTTTAGGGTGATGATTGAAGCATTAAAAAGGGAAGCCGAGCATCTCCGGCGATGCGGACGAAGCACTCCGGAATCCGGATGGCTCAAGATAATACTTTTTTTTCTGAATCTGATCTCCCGTCATCCCCGATGCGTTCGGCCTGAGGGGCGCTGCCATTTTTGTCTACTGGGCTGTGGAAGGGGTTCTGACCGTGCGCAGTACCTCTCTTGCTCGAACTATGATAATGCCGCACATGCGTACACAGCCCAGTGACTCAGCATTTTTTCGCCGGGGTGATAAGCGTTGGAAAAGTCTATTATAGGTTGCACCGACTAAATAATAAAAAAAAATAAAAGATTACGTGACCTGACGACGATACTACTGCCATAGCCTTTTATATACTGAGTCAAAGCCTGGCAGATCGCCACGAGAAGCGGCCGCCGAAATGGAAAAGGTGAAGCAGCAGACACCGGATGAGAGGAGATCCACGTGGCTGGCGCCCCGTTGCGGCGAGACGCCGAAACACACTTCTCCCGAGCGAACAAGCGTGTTTCGGGCCCTCGCCACTGCAAAAGCTGTGCGCTGACGTCCATGTTCCCCGAGAAATGGCTCTTTGATGCTCTGTGCTACCAGATTTTCGCGCTCCGATTCTGCGACCGGGCACTACTCTATGGCTCCGTCGTCGAAGTGCCAGGCTTTGTGAGTATAGAGGAGGCTATGCCACTACTGCATGCGGCTCGCAAGCGATGCAAAGCCAGCCCTTATGTGCGCAGACGGGCAACGTGGAAAGCCGTAAGAACTGCGGAGACCTGACGCTTGCGTATTCACCGCGTCTGTCGGCGACTAAAATCTCTAGTGTTTTTGTATGTGCGAATGTGGGGATCAATGGTATAGACCCTTTACAAAAAACAGCGCCATCTGTTGAACGCAGCGGCAATCAGCGTCAGCCGCCATCTTGCAGGGTTGGCGGCGGCAGCGCCGATATCCAGTTGACATCGCGTGACTGGCGTGCGGCGCGTGCATTTTCGACCACGTGTGTGATGCCTACCTACTGCTGCGTGCCCCTCTGTAAACAGAGTGGGTATTTGGACTCGTCCGGAACAAGGGTACGTACTTATCGATGTTCACGTTATGTTTTGACGGGTTTAGACACGATCGCGCGGCCAACAAAAGTAAAAGCCAGCACTGAGTATCGTGCCTTGCATCCCCTGTTCCTAAGTGCAGTTTGCAGCATTCGTAGTCCGATTCCCTTGTTTCAGCTAGGGAGGAGACTACACAGTATCACTGACTGATACTTTCCACACTCCGTGGGTGATGTGGTGATGCAATGCTGCTCAAGGGTGTAGCTTTCTTGCTATCCCACAGCTGCGTGCGAAGCTTTACATCCGCGCATGTCTGTGATTTTATTTCATGTACGAGCGAAGCCAATGCTGCAAGAACCCGACGCTGTGAACACTGCACACATACTCGCGTGGTGAAAGCCTTTTAGATAAGTGTTTGTAGCGTGGACTTCGCTTTCGGTCTGTTCTCTACACCTTTAAGCGCGAAACACATGCGCGTCAAAACTGTCCGATCTGACGTGCGAACTGCCAGGACGGACGCTCAAAAATGAAGAAAACATGCACTTATTTGCAGACAAATTTTGAAAAATAAACTGTGTCGAAGAAGCCATCATGTTGTCTCTTTAAAAAACATAGTAATAATGTATAGCATTTTGACGCCGGTGATGTTCACAAGTTGCTGTCGCGAATGCTCCCATCGCATCGCGGCGTGAAAATGACTGCGATTTGAGTCAAAAAGCGACAGGGATCACGTTATTTTGGAGAAGAATCGCAGCGTGCAAAATGGGGTTAAAGAGCGCGAAGCAGCACGAAAGAGCAATTACATTTCGCAATCGCTAGTAGTAGTACACTGTTAGTCAGTACGACTAGCGTAGCGCAATGTACTTATTTGAGGCAGCAACAAAGAAAGTGAACGTCTGTGTTCGGCCTGCCTGCCCCCGTAAAAATATTTTTTCGTGGTACAAAATACGCACAGCCAACGATCGGCGAGAACCTCAGCGATATCTGTTCGACGATCGCTGGCCGGTTGCTTTTCTCAGCGAGTGACACCTATGCGAATCAAAGCCTGTCGAATTTTGCAATATCGAAGGTGCTCTTACCTTTTTCTCGCGTAGTTTGCCTTCACGGACGACGAGATGACAAACCCCTCCACAAGGAAATTGTAACTTCTCTCGAAGCAACGCACCGATTCCGATCGACTCTCGTAGAAACGTTCCACTTCGTTGTCTTTCACAGCTGGAAGTTGGGAGATGTCGGTTACCCAACCGGTGATGGGGAAAACCCCGCTTGTAGCCATGCAGGAGCGAGGTAAATAAGAAAGTGTCGTTGGAGAGAGCAGCACCTACAGCCGCACGCGCGTCCGGGCGTCCGGAACAACCCTGCAAGATGGTGTCGGCCGCCCAATGTTGCGGCACTCGTTTAGCGGATTTTCACCGTTGCCAGATATTTTGAAAGGGGTCTATAGGGTTGTGTTCCGTGCTATCGGGTGCCGGAGATCCGACGGTCCCCCTATTCTCCTTCCCAAGCGACGAGCAACGGCAAGGCGATTTCAGATAAAGTAAGTTACTACCTTTTCAAAAGTATGTTGTTGGCTTGGCAGCTTTTTGCTTGTATTGTACTTGTATTCTTGCACTTCCGAATTGTCAGTGTGCTCGGAAGGACGATACTATAAAGTACACAACTCCGCTATGTTCTGTAGTCTCAAGGAAGCATAGCAGGTATTTTTAGAACGAGTCACCACTTCCAAAGTGTTTTGAAATATTGCGCAAGTGGATGCGAGCCAGTTGCAGAAATTATTTGGTTTGTGTTCTATAGCTTTTGCCTTCGACATCACCGACTATGATTTAGCAGCTCTGTCGTCCAACACTCATATTCTTACCTACCATAGCTGGATACTTCGCAGCTGTGGCTGTGAAGACATTCAAGGGCGTATATACGGCAGAAAACCTTTGGTTTTGGAGAAGACACTTTCTCACGATGCAGTGTTTTGACAGACGCTTTAAATCGGGGAGAATTCACCTTCCAACACAACTGGTCGTCAGTGTGGTGATGCACGCTGAAGTTGTTGTGAACAAGCTTATGTCGCCCCAGCACATCGCTCAGTTTTTGCAGTTACGTGTCAACGAAAAGTCGTCACCTGAACCTGACAACTGCTCTGCCAGAGCTCGGAAAGTTGGATATTTGTGCAAGCGATTACCACCTCAAGCAGTCCTTATTCCCCCTCGTCGACAAACTTCTTGCTCTGTTTTTAAGGCGGAAGCTTTATATGTCCCATTACGGGAAAAGTCGGCGTCGGCATTGTGCCCGAAAGATGGCCATAAAAATACGCCATCAAGCACGCGCCGCTCAAGGTCAAAGCGGACGCGCCTCAGAAAGAAAACACGAAGAAAAGCACGGCAACGCAGATGCTTCGTCGCGGAACCCGTGAAGCCGACGGGGGCGCCGCGCCTGCGCAGCGGGGAAGCGTGATGTGACCGCCGGAGTGCCGTGTGCAAAAGGAAGACGTAACGCGCTGCCTCCAGCCCGCTGAGTTGCGCTTCGGACTTGATCTGTGCTCGATGCGTGCTTCGTGCGATGGGCTGTGAGGCGACCGCGTCCATATATATACGGCCTCGACATCGGCAGCAGCGTCTAGATCTACGGCGGCTTCCGCCGTAGATATAAATTTCCCCGCTAAATTTAGCGGGGAAATTTACCATCATGCGCCGCGCGGTTACGCCGACGGCAACGGCGACGCCGCTCAAGCCAGAAACAGGCGCCTAAGAGCTGCGCTCTAAAATAGAAAAAAAAATGGCTTGCTTTTGTATGTTCATAGAGCCTTTGATGGTACGTCTCAACGGGTGACCGGTCGCGTAGCTGTAGATAAAAAATTTAGCCAGTGCAGTACAACCGCTAACCTGAGGGTTTTAACGTGCATCACGCAGTAGTGATTACATGAACGCGTGCCGGTGCAAAACTCATCGAGATCGAAATGGGCGGGGGCGGTGGGGATCGAACCAGGAGGTTTCCAGCGCAAGCTTTCGCTACCGCCACGCGGAGCACCTTTTGTACCCGCGTGGGTTTCTCGAACATTCGGCGTAGATCGTTCCTGACGTAGAATATTCGTAACTCGATCACACGATCAGGTTCTCGAACTTACGAGAATGTCAAGTTGAAAGAATATATAAAAGAGGAATCCGCTCCCTGGAATCGAACCCGAAGCGCGGTAACCATTCGGCCTCGCGCTCGCTCAGCAACGCGCGTGGCAATATCACTGATACATGTTACAAAACATTTCTGGGACAGAAATAAAGAGGTCGCTTTAGCTATAGTGACATCGCTGAATATCACGTCCTGCGGCACTTCTTAGACGCATCGTTTGACTACAATCCATATTCCCTATATGGGGAGTTCACTATAAACAAATTTGGGATACGGATATGAGTGAATGGATAACAAAGAGAACCCACATAAAAGCCATCGGCAGTGGTCGCACCTTCTTCAAATTGGTTGTGTTCAAAAAGGCACTCATCGTTGGGGGGGGGGGGGGGCGGCTTTGTTGGGATTTTGAGAAGTCATCCGGCTTTTAGTTCGTTTCTGTCTTGTTCTCCGCTTATCAATGTTAACCTAAGACATTGTTCGCGAGAGCTATAAATAGGGTTCCGCGTTTTCGGTTTTTATTTTTCAAAATTCGGCGTCCTTTTTTCGGTGTTTATTTTAAAATTAAATTTTAGGTTTTTCGGTGTATATATATTTTCAAAAAGTTTACCGTTTGTTTTCGGTGAATATGAAAGAAACATTATCGGACACCGGATCAGATGATCCTTGTAGCTCTCATATTTGGGATAACTCAAAGAATAACGGTAGTACATATACATACGTGGTCTTCGCTACAACTTCCGTCAGGACACACCTCAAAATCGCAAAATTCGCGGGCATAACTTCTTCAGCGCGCTTCTTTTCCTTCCCATTCTGACGATGGGTAACCGGACAAAAGCTCACCGGACAAAAGCTCACCCGTATTTTGACAGACCCGGACAAAAGCTCACCCGTCTTTTGACAGACCCGGGCATCTTTTGTTGCATGGTGAACCTTGGAAGAGGGCAATCACGAAAACGTCACACAATGTCGAACCTTGCAAAGCCCTTCTCTCTCCCCCCCCTCCCCCACCCGCCTCGACGCGGCCCTAAAAAAAGTGACCATTTTCGGTTAAAACCGAATTTTAGAAAACGGAATAGACGTACTTTTATCGGTTTTATCGGTCTAAACCGAAAACGCCGAACCTACAAGCTAACAAAAGGTAAGGGCGCAAACGAGCTGGTGGTGGTTAGACATTTCGAAAAAAAACCCCGAGACTGGGACAATAAGGGACGGACAAACACAAAGTCTCCAACACAGCTGAATTTTATTTGACAACAAAAGGTGCTTTTATAGGCGTCAAATCCTTCACAATTCAAAAGAGACGAAGGAAAGAGAGGAGGATTGGGGAAACCCGTGCCACAAGCAGTACAACAAAAAACAAGCATTACAATAGAACAGAGTAGTAGTGGGTTCGTTTATACAAAAACAAAAACAAATACTCGGAAAATGGCGGAATGTCAAAAATGTATTTGAGATAATGCGTACAAAATACTCAGAAATGTATTTAAAATAGAGTATTAAATACTCTCGATCAAAAGTATTTGCAAGATACGAAGATACTTCAAGAAGTATTTGAAATACAGTATCTTGAGTAGAGTATTTGAGATAGGCACCAGCCTGCATACGACCAGTCTTGGGTAAGTTACTTTTAAAAAGTAATTCGTTACATTTACAGTTACTTTCAGAAAAAAGTAGCGAAGTTACCGTTATAGTTACCGCAACAAAAAAGTAACTCGTTACAGTTACAGTTACTTTTAAAAAGTAACGACGTTACTTTTCAGTTACTTTTCTATAACACAAAAATTAGGAAATGTAGAAAACGCCCCTCACAAAGTTTTATTGCATAAAATAAAAAAAGTCCGCTTTTTACTTCATAATGTAACTTAGCAGCAGATGCTTCTCGAAATTAGTGTTTGAAAGTTTCCACGCCAGAGTAGTGGCGCAAATCAAAATGCGAAACATGCGCAGTTGCCCTCCGTGTGTATTGTTGTTTCATGGTTGATTCACCCGATTAAAAAGCGCAGAAAAAAAACCCACAACATAGATAGTGCTTCAAAACACTAAGATGTAAGTAAGTGTTCAGTCATAAAGTACAAGCGCGTGCGTAAAGATAACTAGATTTTTTTTATCAAATCTACACGTGGCTCGCGACAAAGAACGTATTCACAAGTTTGTGCAAGGTCAATTTGACACTCGAAATGTCGGAACAGACGATTTAGAAAGTGCAAGATGTAGCTAAATAGTACTCGTTCTGTGATATATTATTCATAAAATGCTGAAAAGTAACGACAAAAGTAACGTCGTTACTTTCATCGTTACCTACAGAAAAAAGTAACTCGTTACAGTTACAAGTTACCAAAAAAGTAACGAAGTTACAGTAACGCGTTACTACCCCAAGACTGCATACGACATACGTTGAAAGGAAATACGACGCACAAATAGAGACTAGAAGCGTCTCTACAACGTCAGCAACGAGCGCACGCCACACAACGCAATGGCGAAAACACGGAGAGCTTGGCCGCTTCTGCCCACATAGCTTCCGCGCATGCGCGGCCTTCCAGCCGTGTTGGTAAACAGAGCCGCGCCGCGTGTTGGTCAAGCAGTGCTTGAGAACAGCTTGACGCGTTTTACAGCTAAGGGGAGGAATATTAGCTCAGGAAAAACGGTAACATTGCTTCGGAATGTTTCCAAACGGGTGTCATTATGGCCCGACTCAAGAACCTGATACGCGTCTTCGATTGGTCACTAATATTTTAGAGAAGGAAAAGCCTGCGATGAGGTACCGAAAGAGGCGGATCCAACCAACACCAACCGTTTATCTAGCAGACACGTGGTTTTGGAACACGCCCATCGAGACGTTTTACCAACACACACCTGTAGAAGATCAGACATACACGTTCATCGAAGGAAAAATGGCGAAAGAACAATAGCGTCTAAGCATATAATGGGACCGTTCGGCTGGGCCAGGGAGCGCCCTGGAGCGATACTAGTGGCGCCGCGCCGTGGCGCAGAATTCGCCCTAATTAGCCGTTCGCTCGTCCCATCGCGCTGCCAGTTGCAATGGCAAGCACCGCGTTAAAGCTTTCTGTCTGTTAAAAAACCGTGATCATTTTTTAAGGAGGCGAACCTCCGCAAAGAAGGTTGCCTGGTGTCAGGTCTCCGGGGTGGAGGAAGTAATCCAGGCATCAGGAAGTGCGTCTCGCAAGTGCAAAGACAGCTTCATCTGTAACATCCGCCTCGGATAAATGCTCTTTTTCGTTATGGTTTTGCTATACTCCGTTCCACCTTCAGTCCGAGCGCAGTGGACGCCACGAGCTATCCCAGCCGATCCAGCGCCAGGAGAAAATCGCGTGACCTGCCGGTTGGGCAGAGCGGCGCAGGGAGCTCAAGGTCACATGACACTCTCTTCACGCTGGATTGGCTGGGATGGCTCCTAGCGTCGGCTGTGCTCGGACTGAAAGTGAAACGGAGTATAGCTCTTCGAAAGTTAGAGCTATTCGAACAAAGATGAGGATGCAGTATTGTCTAAATTGTCTTTTCGCGCAAAGCTGCGCTGTCGCATACACTCCTTGAACTTAGAGTGCCTTCATGTGCGCTTCGCATAGAGTGATGCCAACTGCCTGTTTCCCTTTCCCAGGCCCTCCTCCACCGCCATTTTGTTCCTCATTGTTTCCCCGTGCGCCGGAAAGTGGCCTTTGTGTCCATCGGTCCTCCGGTCCGAGGGGGAAAATGCTAATCATCCCTCCGTGGGTCCCACAGCGCTGCTCCGAACTTGTGAGATAAGGTGCTTGTTTCCGGGAGGGTTATAAGCCCCACGGATTATCGCCGAGAAACAAAATGGCGCTGGTTTGTCGGCGAGTGGTATTACAAAGGGTGGCATCACCCTAGCAAAGCGCACTTGAACTCAGGTCAGTTATCTTAGAAACTCAGAGTTACCGGCTGCTGGAAAAAATGCTGCGCCTGTTCTAATTAATCAGAATGAAGTCAATGACAAGGCACGCACAGCCTGATCGCAACACTGAGTCAAGTGCTAATAAAAAAACCAAAACGGTACGTCAATAAAGCCACCGCTTATTTGTTCCCAAATAGTTTTAACGGATCAAAAAAAAAATTACTATACGCCGCGACACCTTGCTGTGTTCGAGCGCATCTGTCACTGCCGTCGAAGCGGTTGAATCGCAATTCATGTACAGAGCGCGACACTGTTAGCTCGAACAAGCGATCGCCGGTTTTTCCAGTTTTTCTCTTTGAAACCAAGGGATGTCATCCAAGTTATTATTGCTACGGAAAGAGCTCATTTAGTTCTATAATGTAAGCGATACAATTTCGTGCTCGCTAATACTATTTACAAGTAAGATGCGAAAATGCGCCGATGTCGTGTTCGCGCTAACAGCGTCGCGATGTGTACGTGCGTCAATAACCCACTTATAATTTTGTTGGTGAAGAGAGTGATCTCCAATCGACTTGCATTTGCGTCGTAAAGCGTCTCTTTTTTTAAACTTATTTTTTATGTGACCGCAGAATGATAATTTTGAATACTGTTGCGGTTCACAACTAGTACGTCACTATTTATTTTGCTTGCTGCTTAGGTACAATTAAATTTGATATAGCTTGAATCTTTGTGCCAGGAAAGGATCGTGAATATTCCTTCACTCTCTATCTCTCTGCAAAGAAATATTATTTTAATTTTAAATTTCAGTCCTGAATGTTTAGTTGCTGGCCTTCGTGACGTGCCATGTCCTCGTCCTCTTTATGGTGTGTTCAATTTATACATCTAACATTGCCAACATATTCTTATTGGTTGATCGAGGAATGTCATTGGGTTCGATGTTTTAGAGTTCCTTGGAAAGTAATTATGCCTGTTGTAGGTTAACTACATCATTTTAATATAAAAAAAGAATTAGAGTACAGCCGTCAGTGTAAATCTCTTTTCAACTATGCGCTCAAGACAGTGCGCAATACGGGCTATGATTATCTGCCTCATTTGCTCTCATGTCTTCCGCTGCTTACTCGCCTTCTCTTGTAAGCATCGGGGAACAAAAATGATAGAAATTGCTGTGAGAGCGCAAGCAAGCTGGATGTGTATATTAACAATTTGGATGAATTGCCCGAGACTGGGGTGAAAAAACTAAAAATATCAACCGTGTAAGAGAGATACTTCTTTCTGTCTCTTCCACGGTTGATATTTCTAGTTGTCTCGACCCAGTCTCTAGTAATTCATCAAAATGGAAAAATTGGCAGGTAAGCAAAGTGAGCTGGGTTCTCAGATTTAAACTTGTTAAAAAAAAAAAAAAAAAAACAGTAACTGCATAGTCGGGCTTATTTTGTCGGCAGCCACGGGGAACCATCCTAGCTAATAAATTAGGAACATCTAACACTGCCAACACGCTCAGATTGGTCGACCCAGGGATGTTCTATCTAATTTTGAGAGGCCCTTAGGAAGTAATTATACCTGTTATGGGCTAACTACATAATTTTAAAAATATATAGGAAAACTAGAATACAGCCGTCAATTTCCTTTCAATTATGCGTTCAAGTCAGTACGCAATAGGGGCTACGATTAGCTGCCAAATTTTTCCTCGAGTCTTTTGCCGCTTACCCGCTTTCTCTTGTTAACATCGGGAAACAAAATTGGCGGGTAAGCAAAGTGAGCTTTATTCCCAAATTTAAGGTTGTTTATATAAAAAAAAAAAAATGGTAACTGCATATTCGGGTTTGGTTTGTTGACAGCCATGGGGAACCATCGTAGCTATTACATTAGGGACTTATCGTAGAACCTCAGTGTCGGATTGCGGGCCCCACGGGCGCCAGCTCAGTTCGCCCTCAAGCAACGCAAAACTCCTGCATGCTCTCGCGTGTGACCTACAAAAGGTCCCTATTAATGTGACAAGCAAGTGTAGCTCCATTACTGAACCACGTGACAAGATAGAGAAACAATAATTAAACCTGTCCTCCGCACAGCTGGCGATTCATGCTTCTGGCGATTTCTCTTGAATCAACTCCCAGGAACCAAACAAAACTTTTCGCGAGACAGATACCTTCCTGTTTAATATGATGCTGTGGCATTTGGGCACCTTTTGCATTCGATACATTACTTTACGAAGCGCGAATTTAGCACGACAAGCGCACCAGCTTCCCGCGTCGTCTGCTCCTCACAAGTATTGGCGCGCCTCGCCAAGGGGAGGGTGGCGCTGCGTATGCGCGGCGAAACTTCAGCCGCACAGCCAAGTCTGCATCTCTTACACTTGTCTCACTCCTCAGTCCGACACACGGCCTCCTGAAGTTTTCAAGGCGCTCTGTACCTGACCTGCCAACATTTCATAATTGCTCTGTCCAAGTTCATTATTGGCGAGTGTTTTGTTTCTTCTGCAAACCCTATTCCCAAATATTCTTAGCTGGCCTGTGGCCTTTCAGCAGAGCCTATGCTGTACTGCTATTTTATTTAAAATATGCTGGACGTGAACATTGCGAAGTAAACAATTGAGACAACTAACTTGCTGGTTATTATTCTCATCTAACGTGAATCGAGTTTTTTAACTAATTTTTGAATGGGCCTAGAATACTTCACTCTGTTGGCAACTGGATTTTAACCCAGTTGCGAGTCAGCGCTCTGTTCTATCCGGTGTGTCTCTTTATTTTATATATTTCTGCGCTGTCTTATTATTATGTATAAGACTACCAACTAGCCCAACTTTATACCTTATTACAGTATATGTGTGTCTGCAATATCATGTTTTAAAATAGAGATGAAAATTTATACATTTTTTGTTCGGTCGTATAATAACCTCGTGAGCACCACAAAATAAAGTATAGTGAACGGAAGGTAATTGCTAAGCCACGTTGGGATGCATATGAAAACTAATTCACGCGCAATTCAAGTTTTGGTGCTTGCTTCTTTTGGATAAACGTGCGTTTATGCCTTTCCTAGATATTTTTTTATGTTGCGTTGATGCTATACATACTGTTGTGTTTCTATGGTTGCATTTTTCCTGTAACGTTCTACTCAGACAATGTCCAAAAACTGATCGATTATCTGCAGCTCAGCAGAGAATAGACCAGGTTTTGAAATATTCTGAGGCTTTAGACAACAGACGCACAGCAGAAACGCGCAACAAACAGAAACGTGCAAGATTGCGGTATTTTCCTCCTGAAAACCAGGAGCAGCAAGGAGCTGCTCACACGTTCCTATGTCGGCCTGTGGCTGGCGTGGCGGTTGCAAATACATGGGTTGCACGTGATGTCATATCCTTCCTCCTTTCTGGTGGCCAAAACCTGCCGTTATACTTCGTTTCACCTTATGTGCGAGCGAAGGCGGAGCTGGAAGCGCGAGCACGGAAGCTCCGTGCGTTCAGGCTTTGCTCGAGCGCGCAAGCTGGGGAGAAACGCACAAAGCGATGGTCTCGCGCTTCTAGCATTGGCTCAGCTTGCAGATAAATTGAAACGAAGTATAATGAAGCTGCGCTCACTCGTTTCCGCTCGCTCGCGACGCTCGTGTACTGCTCGCAGAATATGCACAGTAAAGGCTACGCTCGAGGAAGTTCGACCATGCACCAGAAAGGAGGACCAAATTACGTCAGTGCAACCTATGTATAATTTAAGATGTAAATTTATGTGCTCTAAAACCTTGTAAATCATATATCTGGGTACTCTTGAGTGTTCCAGATTTTGTGTTGAAGTTCTCTAAAATATATATTTACGTTTCCTGAAAATTGTTCGGGGTTACATCCATGAGTTTAGCATCCCTGCCCTCAATTGTTAACCACCACACACCAATTGTTTCAGTATTCTTGTAGGTCCTGGACATGCACAATGGACAGATATCTCATCAAAAGACCGCGGTTGTCAGCTGAAGCATTCAGAACGCATGCGCTAGTTCTTGCTGCCGGCATTACTCCTCCCAATGGCGAGATCTGCGCTGCGGCTGTGGCCGGTACATCCAGGGATGCGAGTCCCTCAACACCGGTTGTGGGCAGCGTCCTGGAATCACGTTCAGCGATCGTGAATGCGACTTCAACTGGCAAGCCAAGCTCTCGTGGTCACCATGAACATACTCGACCGGCATTTACTAAAAGCAACAGTGGACGAGGATTTTTGAAGAGTTGGGAATCCACCGACAAGTGGCTTTCGTACAAGGTACAGGCCGGTAAGATGTATTGTGCCACCTGCGTAACCGGTAGTGAGAAAACGTTACCGCTCCCATGTACATCGATCGCGAGACAAATATGCTTTTATCGCTTTCGTTGAAAGTGGTTTCCACAACTGGAAATAAAAAGCATTGGAAAGGTTTAGAAGTTATGAAAATTCAGCGCTTCATCGCGCGGCTTCCATGGCACTGACAGCTACAAGCACAGGACTAAATGTAGCCTCCGTGCTCTCAGAGTCTAAACTTCAGCAAATGAAGGAAAGGCCTATAGCTTTGTTGGCAATATCGTCATCTGTTCGTTTTTTGGCGTTCCAAGGTCTCGCACTGCGCGGTCACGATGATGACCGAGGGCAACTTGAAGCAGCTTTTACTGTTGCGCGAAGCTGATATACCAGGGCTAGCAGCATGACTAAACAGAGCAGGCTATAAGTGGACCTCCCCAGACGTACAGAACGAAATGCTGGAGCCAATAACCCACAGCATGTTTCGCTCCCTAATGAAAGAAGTGCACAATGGAGAGTTTTATGCAGTAATTGCCGACGAAACTTCCGACATAACTACGTAGGAACGAGTATCATCCTGTCTTAGGTATGCTAAAGAAAATCCCGAAGTGGAGGAGGTATTCGTTGGATTTTATGCAACCGCGGACACCAGAGCACGTACTGTCTTTTTCATTTTGAAGGTGTGCTTTTTCGATTCAACCTTCGAATCGAGAACTGCCGTGGGTAATGCTATGATGGAGCTGCAAACGTTTCCGGCAAAAGCGGTGGGCTTCAAGCCTTAGAGTGCAAGGTACTGAGCCAAGAGCTCTGTATACGTACGTGCCTTGCACACACGCTGAACCTAGTCAGGGTTGCAAGATTTGTGCATGAAAGTTGATGTGTGTCGGGATTTTGTTAGCTTGTTCAAAGACCTTGTCAATTTTGTTAAAACATCTCCAAAACGCCTCAGCTGATTCCAGCAGTTTCAGAAGGAAGGAGCATCTGCTCTGAGACAGTTCTGCAAAACCAGATGGACGCTGAAGGCGTTCTGACTCCGGTCGGTCTCCAGTAACTACTCCGAACTAGTCAAATTTCTTTTCACGCTTTCATCGCATGAAAATAATGACGCTGGAGTCAAAGCGAGTGGGTACGAAAAGACACTCCAAAAATTCGATGCCTATTTCATGCTAAGGCTTATGCTCCTTGTATTTGATAGAGGGGAAAGTGTAAATACCACTCTCCAGAAGAAGAGCCTACAGTTTGGCCACGCAGAGCGCATAGTGGAGGCAGTTAAAGAGAGTATCGGTCAACTCCGTGACGAGTTGTCTTGTTTTTTGAAGCGATGTCTCCACTAAAGCGGGATAAATTAAAGTTGGGGATCCTAGCATTCTGAAGAGACAGCCGCAGGAACCACGTCTTTTTGATGAAGGATCCCATGCATATGACTTTAATTCCCCGGGAGATTTCTACAGGCAACGGTTCTATGTAGTTATTGACACGTGAATGCATCCCTGCGAACGCGGTTTCCACCAGAAATGCGGGATCACATGACGCAAGTCGAAAAGTTTAAAACGGGAGAAATCGACAGCACATATCTGTGTGAATTCTATAAAGGGGATCTTGATGCGGGCCACCTCCAACTTCACTGAGTACATGTTAAGCAACGTGTTACGAGCCTTGTTACATTTCAGGACGTAAGATACCTTCTTTCGGGGAAAGGATGGTGAACCTCTGAGAGTTCTTTTTCCAGAGGTTGCTGGCTTCTCCGAATTGCACTGACAATTCCCTGTCCCTGAGAGTTCTTCTTCCAGAGGTTGCTGAGCTTCTCCGAATTGCATGCACTGACAATTCCTGTCACTATCCTCCGCCAGAAAGGTCTTTACCGTGCCACCCGAGAGTTAAGACTTACCTACGCTCAACAATGGGACATGCTAGACTAAACCATACCGGCTTGCTCCACTGCCACAAGGACCCTGCTCGCCTAGTAGACCTAGACATTGTTAGCAAACGATTTCATTAAGCGAACAGTTGTTAGAGAAAACACGTTTCATATTGCGAACTAGGACTACCTTTTGCACCTTCTCAATTATATTATCCAAAGGTACGTTCGTTCATGAACCCTATTCTCTCCATCGTGCGTTCATTTATCATATGTTTCTAATACGCTGCCGATTTGCCTTTGTGTAATTTGTTTTCATCTATGTGTATAAAACAGTATCACAAAGAACGGTAATGTTTGTGCTCATTTTACACTTTGTTTAATGCGCGTGTAAAAAGCCATTGTGAATTGTAGCGACACTTTTACCTTCTATAATAAACTGCGACTTGTTCATCAATTTTTTTTTATACTAGTAAACTGTAAGTCAAAAGTTCGTTATGTTTTTGCTTCATTTTGTTTCGTTGTTAATTATATTTGAGCATTTTAATATATATATATATTTATATATATATATATATATATATATATATATATATATATATATTATCATATATAAAAGGGTGTTTTTTAAGCTTAACACAATTTTAAAAAAAACCATGAAAGCTAAAATAATGCGGTTTGCGCAGGTGAGTTATACGGCCAGGGGGACATAATATAGGAAGCTAATTGTAATGATCAGTTGGCTAGTTATTTAAAATTCGTTAATGAACTTTTAATTAATGAAAATAGACATATAGTTCCAATTAGAAACTTACTCAGCGTCATCGCAAACCATTAAATCAATAATTTTCAGAAAGACTTTGAGCGCGTGAGAAGCGTAGTAGTGCACTAAGTTAGCACTCTTGGAGGACGTACAAAGCTAGCGGTTGCGATAAGGCGCCCGCGCAATTTTTCCGTCTCTTATCTATCCCCAGCCTTGTACCTGCTCCACGAGCGGTAACTTTAGTGCACTACTACGCTTCTCACGCGTTCAAAGTCTTTCTGAAAATTACTGATTTAGTGGTTTTCGATGACGCTGAGCAAGTTTCTAATTGGAACTTTATGTCTATTTTCATTAATTAAAAAGTTAATTAACGAATTTTAACTAATTAGCCGAGTGACTGCTACGATTAGTCCTCTATACTATGTCCCCCTGGACGTATAACTCACCTGCGCAGACCGCATTATCCTACCTTTCAAGGTTTGTTTTTAAAAATTCTGTTAAGCTTAAAAAAAACACCTACATATATATATATATATATATATATATATATATATATATATATATATATATAGACTGTCACGAAAAATATAAATTGTGTGTCCCTTTTATGTGTGTGTTGTCAATATAGTAATTTTTTCTTGTTTTGTTTGATATTATTGTGAGTGAAAGTGCTAAGGCAAAACAACTTGCCCACCCTTTCTCTTCGTCGAAAGATATCCCGCCTACGCCTGTTCCATAAGATTTATCACTCTAACCCTATTCTCCGCCAAGCACTATTTTCTGAACCATTTCACATATCATCACGCAGCGATCATCAATTAAAAGTTTGGGATCCCTCATTGCAGCACATCTACCTTTAATGCCTCTTTTTTGCCTCAAACCTCGATTGACTGGAACCGCCTTCCGCAGCCATTGTCACAATCACTGCCTCAGATAAATTTAAGATTGCCATTACTAACCTGTTACATGATGTTTAGTAATAAGTTTGTGTATTGTTTGCCTTTTCATTGATATTTGTTTTATTCCATGTACTGTGCCATTACTAACCTGTAAAATTATGTTTAGTAGTTATTTTGTGTAGTTTTCGCCTTTTCATTGTTATTTGCTTTGTTTTATTTACTGTGCCCCACTCCTCTCTGTAATGCCTTCGGGTTCCGAGAGACATAATAAATGAAAATGAAATGAAAATGTCATGAAGTAACGAGCTGCAGCGTATCGTTAGATATGTGCGAACGGTAATTTGGCAAGCCCTAAACATTTTTGCCGTCTTGTTTCTTCGATGGTATGTGCTGTTATTCAATGTTACAAACGTAACTGTTGAATTTCTATATCATTTACGTGCCCACTTCAAGAATGCACCCACCATGCTGAAACAAAATCTTCAGAGCTTGCTCACTGAAGGACCGATTTCTTTTATGTATCATTCTCGACGCACGCTTCACTTCCGAAACACCTGACCCCCCTCGAGTTATATTCTAGGTCTGCCCCCCCCCCCCCCCCCGCGCCCCCCTTTCCGGGAAAATGGAAACCCTACGCCTCTGTTCGTAGAATATTTCCAAAGAGCGCGTTCCGCCAGCGCGTCGGCACAGCAAAGCCCAGCGCCCAGTCGACTGTCGCTTTTCCGCTCGCAGAGTTACGGTGACGTCACGGGGTGGACATGCATGCTTAGTTTCTAGAAGGTGTTGGTCCAGGGCCACATGCTCGCGCTTGCGCCTAAAGTAAAACAATATAGGTTCTGCAGCGCAAGCTTCCGCTTCACGCCCCGCAGGGGGAAACTGCGTCAGGTGTTTGGTGAGTGGCGTCACCACGAACCCCCAGCCGTGGGGCTCACCAACCCACGTCTGGCTGTGCATTACATTTCCGTGTCCATGGAAAATGGCATCCTGGTGGTTGAGTCGATTCCGGGGCAGGTTTGGACCCTTCGGGGCCCCCGGGAGAGCAATACATCACTTGAGCCCCGCTTCTCGTATAGACGGGAGTCCCGGTGACCCGGCCAGGATGATCCAGTCAGTCGCCTATTCTTCTACTCTCCCCTCTTTTCTTTCACTTTTTTTCTCTCTCTTTTTCGTTCCTCTCCTTTTTCTTTGGCGGCAAAGGCCAACCTTGGGTGGCAATAAATTTTATTATCTAGAATTACACTTGGTATAGTATTTGGGCAAGCGCTGGTAGAGTAGCATTCTCAGCAAAGCCATTTTTGTTATGAGGGTGCTACCTATCCCCTTGTTGGGCTCCGGTGGTGGGTGGTGCACAACAGAACTACTGAAGACCTTCCCATTTCTTATGGATCCCAAGCAAACTAAAAGAAAGCCTGATCGGCCCTTGAAAAGGGGCTGGACCGAAGCAACAATACGGGGTATCTCATCTCCAGTCCAGAATAGCTTCACTCGTTTCTTTGTGGTGCATTCCGAACAAGCTGGAAAACCTTTGGCAAAGCTCTCACCTTCATGATTTCAAAGAATCTTGAAACCCTAATCGGCAAAAACTTCAAAG
>JAZHYW010034763.1:0-50783 GCA_037355805.1 Ixodes ricinus | reverse complement strand
GTTGATCTGCAGGAAGTGTATGTGTATGTATATATATATATATATATATATATATATATTTTTTTTTTAGTGCGCAGCTTTTAGACGTTTGTTTCCGGTTGAGCAGCGTCGGCGTCGCCATCGCCATCGAGCGTAGCCACGTCACGTGACTTCCCCGAAACGTCACGTGACGTTTCGGCACCACGTCGAACGTCGCGTGAGGACGCGCGTTTTGCGCGTGAAAGGAGGAGGAGGAGGAGGAGAGGGTACAGATGAGAAGGAGGGGCGCACCCTCCTCCTCCTCCTCAAGAGCTGCGCTCTAAATCGGCGTTACAGGAAGTTGTAAGTCTCTTTGTTCTTTTTTTATTTTTTGCTTTTCCCTTTGGTGTGGCTGAGAAACATTTATTACTTTGAAACCGGTCTCAGAAGGAATGGCAATAGTGGCTGGTGTTCTGGACTGGTGAAGGCGAGCGGGTTGAACATGAATACATAAAATTGAAAGAATAAAAACACGGAGGACAAGCACAGGACAACCCAAGTGCACGAAGCTGCGAAAACAAACAACTCGAAAATATTCTTACTGTGTTTTGCTGAGGTATTACAGAACATGAAGCTTTCTAACAAAACAAATCAAGCCTTTTTGTTCTAGTAAGACGTGGCTTATATTAAAAAAAGAACTTATGAATAAATCTAGCACTTGACGATATAAATAAATTTGCAGTTAATATTTCTTTTTTATTGTTTTCACCCTATTGAAAATCGCTCTGAGGGTGACTTCAAAATTTTTATAAGGGTGTGAAGGGGACTTCAGGAATTCCTGAGATGTTTGAAGGGGGCACCGATATTTCCTGGTGGGTTCGTTGGCCCCGTCAGAGGCTCTCCTGAAACGTCTGAAGTGCCCTTTACAATGCCTTGAAATGTCTGAAAGCCTGTCAAGAACTTTTCTAATGGGGTCGGGGAAACCTTCAGGCTTCTTGAGATGTCTGTGGGGCCACGGCTTAGGTGGAGAAAACACATTTCGCAGAATTAGAACATAGCTACTTATTGTTCGCGACGGGAAAAAATAAGTATTTGGAGAATGCCGATCGTATGTGTGTACGGTCAGATTTTTATTACTGCTCTTCTATCAAACACGAGTGGGCTCCTGAACCCGTCTGTCACTGCCCGGGTGTTCGGTCACCATGGAGGACACCGGGGGCGACCGCCCCATGTGGAGAATTGACGAGCCGCGGGCCGAGTGGTGTTGGCCGAGCGGGCGTTTTGAGGCAAACGCAATCCTGTCCGCTCGAGGCGAGATTCGTGCAACAAGCAAAGCTTGTTGCACTGAATAATAAACAAGGGGCAAGCCGAGAGCAGCGCGTTACCCTGAAACAGGGACGCAGGGAAGATGGCGAGGGCGAAGCGGGAGCGGCTCGTCCCGGTAACCGGTTCCTCCACGGAGGACGGTCCCCTGCAAAGAGAAAATAAACAGAACCCATTTTGCTTTTTACCAGAGTCGGAGGTCCTCTTTTCGTCGTCAAAAACACGAATAGCAACAGCAACCCACACTGCGCTTCTTCCGCCCGGCGATGGGGAGAGGGTGCAGGGCCGCGTCTCCAGTGGTCGGCGGGAGAGAGTGGTAAGCCGGGAGGCCAGTATAGCCATTTTCTCTCGGCTCGTGGGTGGCTAGCTTGTCACCGCCGCCGCCACCGCGGATGTTTGGAGCGGACCAATTTCTTCCAGGAAGGTGAGCATGGCTTTGAGGGCTCGCCCCTTGGTCTGTTTTGATCCGTGCAGTTTCTTCCTTGGTTCCGCAGGTGAACCACAGTTCGGCGTTGGCCGCCTTCAGCACCACTCGAGCGCCACCGTGTTCAGCGCATTCAAGCGAGATGGTGGCCGTTGTCGGCCTACGAGCCGCAAGGCTGGCAGTCGGCGTTAGCGTCCCATTGCATGTTGTTCCTGCGGACCGGGATCATGGCACTGTGGGTCCTGAGATGGTGAATGACCGCCGCTGTCCGGCCTTGTTCCTTGCGCCTCTTTGTCCGTCCAGCTTCAGAAGCATCCATCGAGCGAAAAAGACGCCGAAGACGCCGCCGCGACGGCACCATGAGGCGAAACCGCGACTGTGCTCAGGATTTCTCAACGGTGGCAGGTGCTGCTTGCGAGTTCGTGGTTTTCGCTAAACGGGCTTACTGAGACTGTGCACGTGTCCGCGAGGTGCACCTGCTCGGTTTTATTAGCTGAACTACCGTACATCCGGAATTTGCCCAGCGGCATCGTGAGTACATTGAAAGATATTTTTCTTTGTGATAAAGAACTCAGTTGCCCTTTATTTGATATGATCTCTTTCGTCTACAGCTGCTTGTGGCGGGTTTGAACAAACGTTGGTTTTTATCGTCTTTTTGAGTTATAATATGCATGTACTACTAAATATCCGCAATAAATTTTCAATAACGTTATGAACTGCATTTTTGTCTATGGTTCACAGTCATTTGGGCCTCTAAAGGGTTGAAGGGGTTTGAGAGAAGGGTTTGACGGGTTGAAGGGCTGTGGGCTGAAGGGTTTTTCTGTGGGGTATCCCTGAAGGATTTTTCTGTAGGGTATTTCTGAAGGGTTTAGAAGGGTTGCCATGCCCGATAATCCTTCAAGGCTGATGGGCCTTTAGACTTATCTTGAATAGGCAGTGCTTGAATGGTAACTTTGGTGCGCTCCGAGTTTCCCACGAGCTTCAAGTCGTTCTCAAAAATTTGATTTTGTGGTTTTCGATGACGCTCGGTAAATCTATAATTGAATCTATATGTCTATTCTTATTAATAAAAAGTTAAAATAACAAATTTCGATTATTAACCAACTTATCGCAAAGATTCCCCAGCCACATAATGTCCCCTGGCCCTATAAGTCACCTGCACAAACCGCATAAGTGTAACTTTCTCGCCTTTTTCTTAAACAAATATGTAAAGCTTAAAACAAAAACTGTATAAACGGCAACTGGTTAGCTAATATACTTGTAGCAGCAGCGCCTAGTGATGTGTCTAAGGGAACTTATGAGCATGGGACCGGGCGGTGTGAAATTACAGCTGATCCTGCAGACGGCTGGCTTGTGTGCTGCCGATCTTTGCGAAAGAGCTGGAAGTGCTTGAGGATGCTATGCGACTACGTTTTAAGTGCGTCTCTTGCGAACAGAGGGCAATCCCTTACTGAAAAATCCGGTATAACTCTTCACTATCCGGATTATGAAACCGGAAATTTCTCTCGGAAACCCGAAATCCAGATTGCAGACAAAGGAATAATTTCTGAAATCCTAAATTCCAGATAGAATCCAGATAGATTTCCGGTTCCATAATCCTGATAGCAAAAATTAGTACCAGATTTTTTGGTAGGGAATAGGACCGTGTTCCTCCAAAAATCGGTAAAAATCATCATATTTTGCAAGAACTGACCTCGATTGTTTCATTGGAGAACAAGGGAAGGCATTATTATTAAAAGAAGATGCAAGTTTAAGGAACACAATTCAATTAATCTGATCCAGGGATGAAGTTACCGGTAGAAACTACTTTGGTAGAATTACTTTTTACTTTTATATATACTTTTAGTTTTGGAATGCTCGCACTTGGCATGTCGTCCTGGTCGGACTAAAGAGAGAAAGGCTCACTGGCCTCGCCTCTCGCCTCCACTTTTTAGACGATGCTTGTCGTAGGTTCTGGGCAGGGTCGAGGCACTGGGCAGAACAGTCCGGCCATGACCGCCCCAACTCAAAGGGGCAGCAGTGGAGATGCTGGGCAGAGCGCCGCCCACCCGTCATTCCCTGCCACTCAAGGCCTGACAACACTAGCGTGAACAGCGACGCCAGTCGCCGCCGCCGAGCGGCGCCGTCGTCCGGAGTCCCAACGCGAGGTCCACATTGGCTTCCGTTTTGCGGGCGTCAAGTAACAACACTGGCTTTCGCGATCGCGCGCGCGCCTCCCGCTGGATTTTTTGCTCTTTCGTCGTCTGCTCTTAGCGAGATTCGGATGTTTCGGCTTCATATTTCGGATATAGTAGCATCGAAACCGCACTCGCTGCCTATATGGTAGGTGTCCAAGATGACCTGGTGATCAGCATGGATGTGATCTCGTGACGTCGCTGCGCTCTGAAGGGAAGGAGGCGCAGGTTTTGGGTCCGGCCGAGTTGATTCTACCGAAACACCGAAGGAAAGGTCAGTGTTTCGCTGCCCCACCGGCGCTCCAGAGATGAAGGTTACTTTCTTCGAGAGTGTCACCAAATCAACACGACATCTCTCACAACACAGCCGACATGCAACAAGTGCCACGTAGAAACTCACTTGTAATTCCGAATTCCTTTACTATAATTTCCAAGTACTTGTTCTTAGCGTCCTTATCTAGGTTAGTCTGGCTACGTCTTCTGATATAAAAAAGGGAAATAGCCGCACAGTTTCGAGGAGCCCCTCCGTCCGGAAAGGCATATGGGGAAACATGAGAGCAGACGAAACGAAACAACGCTACGTTCTTCGGAACGGGAAAGACGCGCGGAGAACCGGCTCGCCCGTTGCCATGGCATCGCAACGTCACTACCTACGCCACCTCCCATTGGCTCCTCTCTTCTGATGCGAGGAGCGGCGAGCTCTGAACCACGCAAGGACCGGTTGGCTCTGCGGCGCTGTACGTCGCGCCGTTGAAGCCGAAAACTAGGTGTCGCGAACTTTTGTCGAACCAGATTTTTAGGTCGAACTTTCGGGGTTCGACTGGGTCGAACTGGTTCGACGAACCTTCGAACTTTTCACCAGATTCGACCGGTTCGACTTTGTGGACAGTGTGGCCAGACCTTGATACAAGCATGTCTAAGTTTGGAGAATTTTTTTTATAAAAATGGTTATTTTATTTATAAGCAGTTGCAATTAAAAGAAACCAATTCTAATCACTGAAGAAGTTAATAACTTATTTGTTTTTGTACTCTATTAACTCGAAATAACCAATCTACGCCGCCCTTATACCCCGTCCCTTAGCCATCACCATCCAATCCGAAGCCGAACTTGGCCAGCCTTGTCGCGCATGCGCACACGAGTCGAACCTCAATACAAGGTTCGTCGAATTTTCCACCAAAAGTTCGAAAAAGCTCGAACCTGGTCGAACTCTGAACCTGGCCGGTTCGCGACACCCCTACCGAAAACCGGTTTTGGTCGGCAGCTCGCGGCGTCGCAGTGTTGCCACTCCTACTATTTTTTTTTCAAGAATTCTGCTGATTGAATGATAATACCGCAGAATCTATTAATATTTTTTTCTTTCCTGCTTACACGGCGTACAAAACCACTACTATTTGCTCCAAGGCATGCCCTTTAGTTATTTTGGCGCAGTTTGGCGGGTCTTTGCACTTGTCTGTGTGTGTGCGTGGGGGCATTGTAAAAGGGACTGGGGGAAAGGAGAGCCCACAGTGTACGCGAGAGGTGGCAACACAGTGGTGGGGATAGTTAAACGCAGGTGACTTGGTATACAAATGGGAAAGGGGCAGGAAGGCTTGTCAAAGCCAGAGTCACCATAGAGCGACGGCACGGTCAGCAATCTGAGAGGGCGCACTTCGCTTCGCACCTGACATTGGCCGTGCCGTATGCATCGCGGTTCTAGCGATTTTATTTGCTTATAGCTTCCAAGATAACGCAAAGTTTGCTACCACGATTTTTTCCCGTGTTACAACGTTGCCAAAGCTTTATTCAGCGATATCCCTTCCTCTTAAAACACCTCGGGAAGGCTTTCAAGGAAAATTCTGGCAACAAATTTTTCACTCAAAGAAGAAGTGTGGAAGTAGTTGATTGAGCAGACCGCTAAGTGATAAAGACTGGCTGATTTCTGGTCATCCTGTAATAATTGCGCGGGCAACTGACTTCAGATATTGCAGAAAGACGTCTAGGGAAATTTGATTTGCATACAGTTTATTTTTTTTAACTGCTCCCTTTTGTTTTTGTGCCATTTTTCACATGTGCTGTGAAAATAATCAATGCAATAACCGTACAACACAAACAAGTTAATAAAAAATACTACCCAAATTAAGAAATCTGATTTCTGCTGATTTTTTCAAGCTGAAACACTACTACTACTATTATCTGGAGAGCTGTGGTAACACTGCGGCAACGAGCGTCGTGCGGCAAGCCTCCGCGAATCCAATCGTGACAGGCCTTCAGCCACTGAATCAGCGGCACGATGGCCAGCTCCTTGGATCAGGCTCCTCTCCCCGTGAGTTGGGGTGGGGAGACTCACACCTTTGCCTGGGGGTAGGCGGGCGACCTTGAAGGGAGGAAAGACAAAGGAGCTCCCTGCCTCTCCCGTAGTAGAGGGGCAGCTGGTGCACTTCCTCCAGTGAAGCAGGAGAAAGCTGCCGCTCAGTGTGGGGGGTAGGTGACTACAACAGCCGGAAGACCTTGGCGAGACCTGGTTGGCCTTCGATTTTGTTTGCGGTAACTGGTCTCCTCCGCACCACCTGGAAAAACGTGCCTTTTGCCAAAAATAAGAACTGTTGCTTCTCCTCCCGGTGAGTAATGCCCTTTCTCGTACTTTAAGTAGCAGTGATTTCATTTCGCTGTTTTTATTGCGGACATGTTTATGCAACAAGTAGCATGGTTCACATGGCATTTTGGCACATATGATGGAATTCTCACAAAGGTCATGCAACATGAACCGTGCTGCCACACTGCGCAAGTTTCACGGCCCCGACAGTTCCGTGAGCCACGCCCAAAGCGCTCGATCTAGCAAAACATCTTTGTGGATTTGGGAGGGAAGGCTCGGACTTAGCAGGAGTAGGTAACCAGCCTTTACGGTCTTAGGGAAGTTTCTTATACAGCCCAAAAGTCAGGAACAATGTTTCCTGTTGGCTTCTGCCCAACAACACGGGTGATGATCTGCTTGACGGCCACCACCGCCCGTTTCTGAGGTGCAGCAAGGATTTCAAGGAGTAAGGTCAAGCTTCAAAGATAACCTTGGGACATTCTTCAGTGCCCGGATGCGGGCATGACTTTTATTTGGCGTTCGCCTAGACCTCGTCTCTTTTAGAAGTGTTCTGCTTTCATCTTCTTTTTTCGCCATTAAGAGAAAATTACCAGAATGATTTTCGCCTTCAAGGCCTTGACAATGGAAGGTGTCCCAAGGCACTTACACAAAAAGAAAGGCGGGAGCTTAGTGGCCTAGACGAGCCCAGCAGCCGACAGAACGCTAAAGCAGAAAAGAACGCGTTTATTCAGGACGACATACTTTATAAACACACACAGGACCCAGTTGCTGCCAAACCGAGCATCTGAAACCGAAACTAGGACAGTGTTCAATAATTCACACAATACACAACAGACTTCTCCCTTGAATTTGTTTGGGTGATGAGCATTGGTTGGTAGGTTATTTGGCTGGTGCATTGTTAGCAGCGACTTGTTCATCAGATATATACACAACCAATATGGGTATGACACGAGGCGGTGCACAAATTCGATACTGTCGAAAACTACGCGTCGCATCAAAAAGATTTCGTGTCGTTTTTGTCCTCAAGCCAGGGGTTTATTTAGAAAATTATTAGGGACCCGAGATAATTTAGTTGGCAATTATTTTCGGGCGTAATTAACTTTTTTAATATTGTGATCAAGGGCATAGGCTCAATTGTAAAATTGCTCAAGTCTTCATCGAAAACACTCAATTGCAGAACGACAGAAGGCACGGAAGTATTTGATCGTTGCCGAGTCAGCAAATTCGACGGGTTTTGTTTATCGGAATATTATCGGAGCGCATCCCAACAGCAGACCGTACCCCGTGGAGAGATCGTGCAACCAACCTCTCCTGCGTCGCGCGATGACAGCGCAGCAGAGGTTGGCTGCACTATCTCTCCACGGGGCGCGGTGCTGCCGGGGCGCGGAGATGACAAACTCGATAACAAACCGAAAACTTAAAAATCCGCCGTCGAATTTGCAATACGGTTTTCTCAGAAAGCCGTCAAATGCTTCCCGCACCTTCTCTATCGTTCTGCAATTTGTTGATTCAGTGCGTTTTCTCGATGACGCTGAGCAATTTTCGGACTGTAAACTATGCTCCTCAAACACAATATTAAAAAAAAAGTTAATTACGCAAAAATAATTATCAATTCAACTATTCCCGGATTTTAATAATTTTCCTAGCCAGGGTCCCCTTTCGGCTCCAGGACCAAAACGACACAAGCTTTTCTTTTGGTGTGGCGCGTAGTTTTCGCAATATCGAATTTGTCCACCTTTTCGTGAAACACCCCTGTATATACATATATACATCATACAATTTGTACAAACAACATTATACAATTTTTACAGAACTGGAACTGACTTACAGCTCACAATTACAGCAGAAACATAGTATATAAAAAAACGGAAGGCAACATTAGACATCGTCCCGGAACCTAGCAGGTGGACGCCTGTCCCTGTAGGGTTGGACTCGACGCTCCGGCCCAGATTCTTCAGGCGGTGTAGTTTGCTGGCCCGGCACAGGCTCTTCCTGTGGCGTAGTTTGCTGATATGGCACAGGCTCCTCGGGCGGCACAGGTTCCTGGGACTGCACAGGCACCTCGGGCGGCACAGGTTCCTGGAACGACACACTCTCCTCAGGCGGCATAGTTCGTACTTGCCCCTGAGATGAAGCACTGCGGGGCACCCAGGTGTCACTTGGCTGAATGCAGTCCTGGTCAGCCGGAACTGCAGGCACCTTGCACAACTTGGAGGCGTTCCAAGTACGTCCGTCGTCGAGAAGGAAGGACGACGGGCCACGCTGTTTGACGACCTTTTTTGGACGACTGAAAACAGGATCACCCTTGAAAGAAACGGATGGCTTCTTAACCCTGACGTGGTCTCCTACAGCAACTTTTGTGTTCTTTGCTGCTCTCCTTCTGTCGGTGTACTGTTTGCTGTAAAGCTGGTGACGCTTCACTCGCTGTCTCAACTTTGACAGCTCTCTCGCTGGTTCCTCCTCGAGCAACGGTGATGGAAAGCCGACGACGTTCAGCCGTGTTCTTGGCAATCTCCCATGAAGGAGAACAGCAGGGGCAATCCCTGTAGTAGCATGCGGAGTGCACCTGTAGATTCCGAGGTACTCGGTAATAGCCAGTCGCAGCGGGCGACGTTCCAAAACAGCCAGCTGAATGAATGCCTTAAAGGTGCGATTGAACCGTTCTATTTGGCCATTGGCCTGGGGATAGTACACCGATGAATGCGAGAGCCGAATGGACCGTTCTTGCAGAAAGTGGACAAACTCCCTGGACGTGAATTGGGGACCATTATCACACACTACCTCATCAGGGTAGCCTTCTCTGGAAAATACGCTGAGCAAGAACTCCGTTACAGTCCTTGATGTTACTTCCGAGCTGAAATGGACTTCCGGCCACTTGGAGTGGTAGTCGATCAGAGTAATCACGAACCGGCAGTTTTGAGGGGCTCTCTCTAGGGGACCAACTATGTCTATTGCAACCTTCTGCCATGGTCGTTTGGGGAACTCAACTGGTTGCATTGGAGCAGTTGATGTCTTGGCTGACTTGTCGGCTTCCTGGCAAGTACTGCAGCTCTTGATTGCCGTCTCTACTTGGTTGTCCATTCCAGGCCACCAGAATTGTTCTCGAAGCCTTGCCTTGGTGCGAACGATTCCTGGGTGGCTTTCATGCGCCGTAGCAACGAGCTGGGCCGACAGAGACGAGGGAACAACCAGCCTCTCTGCTCTTAGCAGGACTTCATCTACCACTGACAGTTCTTCTCGAATTCGGAAAAACGGCAACAGATTTTCAGGAAGGCTTCGGTGCGGAGGCCAAGAACCGGTGACGTAGGACTTCACTTGAGTCAGAACAGCGTCACTCAGAACTGCTTGTTGGAATTGTTCCATGGTGATACACGTAGGCTCAACAAGGCAGACAGCTTCTTCCTCAAAAACCAGCTCGGAGTCTTTGGTCGGGGCGGGAAGACGAGACAGAGCGTCCGCTACACTGTTCTGCGCACCTTTCTGATACTCGACTGTGAAATTGTAGCAGAGCAGTCTTGCACACCAGCGTGCGACCCTAAGCGGACGTCGTCCCAAACCACGTGAAGACAGAAGCGAAACCAGGGCTTGGTGGTCTGTTCGCAGAGTAAATGGGCGTCCCCAGAGGAACACATGCCAGTGTTCACACGCCCAAATGCAGGCCAGTGCTTCTTTTTCGCCAACTGCATACTTCCTTTCAGCAGGTGAGAGGGTGCGCGAAGCAAAAGCAACGGTGCGAAGTGTCTGGCCCTGTCGCTGCTGGAGAACGGCTCCTAGTCCGCATTCAGATGCATCTGTCGAGACTACAATTGGAAGAGCAGGGTCAAACATATGAAGCACCAGGTCAGAAGAAAGCAGGAGTTTGACCTTGCAAAAGCTGGCATCAACCTGTGAGGACCACACGAACGGTTGGTCCTTGCGAAGAAGAGCTCTCATTGGCTCCACGACTTCAGCTAGGTGAGGAACGAACTTCGAATAATAGTCCACGAGACCTAGAAAGGAGCGGAGCTCTGCAGCCTTGGTTGGAACAGGCGTGTTCACGATTGAATCTACCTTTTCTGGGAGGGGCGAAATGCCTTGGGCAGTCACCTTGTGACCTAGAAATGTCAACTCTGTGACATTGAAAACGCATTTGTGATTCAGTTTGAGGCCTGCATCCTTGATGCGTTGCAGGACTTTGGCCAGGTTCTGCAAATGTTCCTCCGACGACTTGCCGAAGACGATAACGTCATCAATATAAAAGAGGACGCCAGGACAGCCATGGAGAATCTGCGACATCAGGCGTTGGAACGCCGCTGGTGCTGAGGCTAACCCAAAACAAACTCTTTTGAAACGGAACAAGCCGTCGTGGGTGATGAAGGCTGTTAAGTCTCTACTGTCTTTGTGCAGGGGGACCTGGTGGTAGGCTGAAGCTAGGTCAAGTTTTGAAAAGTGAGTGGCTCCCACCAGTGCATGAAGCAGCTCTTCCATGTGTGGCAGGGGGAACATGTCGGGAACGATGGCCTTGTTGGGTTCGCGAAGGTCCACACAAAGTCTAATGCTCCCATCTCTTCTGAATGACAACAATGGGAGAAACCCATTCCGACGCTTCGATGCGTTCGATGATGTCAAGGCTTTCCAGGCGCTGAAGCTCAGCTGACACCCGAGGTCGCAAAAATAAAGGCAGGCGACGAAGCTTTGATGCTACGGGCTTAACCGCAGAGCGCGTCTTGACTTTATGAACAAAGCCTTTGGCGAGGCCCAAGTCTGAAGTGAAAAGAGGCTTGAAGTGAACAAGGGCTGAAGGCAGTGGCGGAAGGGCGACAGCATTGGAGGTCTGTTCCTCAGGGACGGAGGAAGCTTGAAGGCATTGCATAGTGGACCCTTCAATGCGCAAGTTCAGAGCCTTGATACCATCAATACCAATGAGCGAAGTTCCATGCTCCACAACGTAGAAGAGAAGTTGCGCCTTGCGTCCTTGAAAGGAGACTTCGGAGAAGAAGCAACCTCGAACTGAAATGGGCCTTTTCGAGAAGTCTAGCAGGGTAACGCGCGGAACAGGCAGAAGAGCTAGACCCGGAAAGTGTTCGTCGAATACTCGTTTCGACAAAATGGACACTGATGACCCAGAGTCGACTAGAAGTTGCAAGTTAACCTGCCCGACTTGAACATCGATATGAATTCCGCAGGTTGTAGGACGCTGAAGAACGAGGACCTGAACGGCGTCATCCTCCGACGAGTTGTCGACCACTACCTCGTGAACGGTCGACTGTGAGCGTTTCTGGTTGCATACTTTTTTGAAATGTCCAATGCGACCACAAAATAAACAGCGTTGTCCCTGTGCTGGACAACGATTCCATGACGCGCGGTGCCGACGAGAGCCGCAACGGAAACAGTGCGGCGAATGTGCGCGTGGTGCGGAAGGCGAGCGACGGCGGTCGCGGCGGTCACGAGATGAGGGGCGGTTCCCTTGAGCAGCGCGTGACGTGGTAGCGCTTCGGGGAACATGCTGCTGGTGACTTCGCGTAGCGTGCCGTGAACGTGAAGAATGTGAAGGCGGCTCGGAATACTTGCTAGGACGCGCCGACACTGGTTGTACGGACGCGGAAAATTCTTTCATTTGTTCGGCCGCTTGTTCTTGTTGAAGGGCTATCTGGACTGCGGTGGAAAACGGTAGCGACGAACCTTCCAGCAACAGGCGTTCACGAACGCGGTTAGAAGACACGCCGGTCACGAATTGGTCTCGTAGTGCCTCTTCTTGTGACGCGAAGCAACACGGCGTTGCGAGCTCACGTAGCGCGGCAACAAAGTCATGAACAGACTCGCCTGGAGATTGGAAACGCCGATGGAAGCGGTGTCGCTCGATGACCAGGTTGCTGGTTGCAGCGAAGTGTTGGGCCAAGGAAGCGACGGCGATGTCGTACTCGTCCGGCTTGCTCGTTGCATCTTTGCCGGTGTCCTGGGCGGTGCTTGGAAGCTTCGTGTCTGGTAGTGTGTTGAAAATTCGCTGGCCTTCGGCTCCCAGACAGTGCAGCAGAAGGGCCTTGCGTCGCTCCGGGGAAATTCGGCAGCACCAGACGCAAGCAGGTAGACGTTGAACATGCCATGCCACTGCGGCCAGGGCACGGACGGGCGTCCCGGTGTCGGCAGGAACGGTTCCGGAGGGGCGAGACCGGCGAAGGCCATGGCGAGGCTCGTTAGGGACGGCGCCGTTTACGCGCTACAGTTCGAAGAAGGGGAGGACATCCTCGTCGCCATGTAATGACGAGCCCAGCAGCCGACAGAATGCCAAACAGAAAAGAACGTGTTTATTCAGGACGCCATACTTTATATACATACACAAGGACACCATGTTGCCAACCGAGCATCTGAAACCGAAACTAGACAGTGTTCAATAATTCACACAATACACAACAGCTTAGATGGCTTTTCTTCATTCAGGGCTGGAAGCACGAAAAATCTTGGAAACTTTGGTGGATCAAATCTTTTTCAAACATAAGTAGGAGCAAACCCTTTTAAGGGGGCAGCACCGTTTTGGGTTTGGAAGAAGAGGCACCCATAAAAGGCAAAGTGTGTTCCTGGATCTGTGGCGCGCCACCCACCACAGAGCCCAACGAAGGAATAGGTAAAGCCCCATAACAAAATGGGGTTGCTGGAAGCATCACGCTATTAGCGCTACCCACAAACTATAACCAAAGTGTCGATCTGGACGACAATATCTGTCACCCCTCAAAGTTAGAGCTTGTCCGCGAAGAAGGAGAAAGAGGAAGTAAGAGGAGGTGGAGAACAAAGACAAAGAGGAGGATGAAGAGGCGATGCTGGATGATCCCTGGCCGGGCCCTACATGGACTTAAGTCTGCGAGAACTGCGAGGCCGAAGTGGTGTATTGTTCCACTCAGGGGCCCCGAATGGTCCAAACCTCCCTAATGAAAAATCCACCAGCCGGGTCTGGTGTGTTTCTGACGTTTGCACCAGAGCGGAAATTGAGGCCGAGTCTTGGCGTGTTCTGATGTCTTGGCGTGTTCTGATGTCTTGGCATGTTCTAATGCTTTTGGCGTGCTCTGGTGTCTTGGCGTGCTCTGGTGCTCGGCGTGACCCTGTCAAATGTGTTCTGATGTGACCCGTCTAATCTAGTGTCTTCTGGGCGTGACCTGGTCATACATGCACGGTATAATTTAGATGCAGAAAGGACTGCTGAAGATAACAGCTAACACATTCTGCAAAAAAACACCAATTTTTCTAAAGGTCTATGAGTTCGTGCTGCCCATGTAAACAAAACTACAAAGACAAAGAGAATGAAACTTACTATTTGATTTCTTTTCCCAACACGCACCACTCGCACACAATCCCCGTGCACACAGGGCTGTCCATGGCCTCTTTTTCTGCATGCCATTTTTCACACCTATTGTAAAATCCACCATTTCGGGTCTGAAGGTGTTTCTGACGTTTACACCAAGGGAAATTCAGACACGGGCCTTAACGTGTCTGGTGTCTTGGAGTGTTCTAGTGTCTTGGCGTGTTCTAGAATCTTGCCGTGTTCTAGTGTTCACGTGTTCTAGTGTCTTGGCGTCTTCTGGTGTCTTGGCGTGCTTCTGGTGTCTTGGTCGTGTTCACGGTGCCTGGGGTTGTACTGGTGTCTTGGCGAGTTCTGGTGTCTTGATGACGTGACCCTGTCAAGTGTGCTCCTGATGTGGCCCCGGCCGATCTAGTGTCTTCTGGGGTGACCATGGTCATGCGTGCACGGTATGACTTAGATGCAGAAAGGACTGCTGGATGTGACAAAACAGCTAGCAAATTGTGCGAAAGAACACCAATTTTTCAAAAGGTTTAGCTGTTCCTTCTGGCCATGAACCAAAACTACAAAGACAAAGAGAAAATGAAGCTTACTGTTTTATTTTTTTTTCCCAACACGCACCACGCGCGCACATTCCCTTGCACACAGGGCTGTCTATGGCTCTTTTCTTCCATGCCGTCTTTGCCAGCACATTCTGGAGTGGCTAAGATGATGATGGCTTGGGCAAGCTGGCATTGCCTGATGAAAACCACGGTGCATGAAAAATACACGAGCAGTAATTCATAAAAAAACCTTAAAGTACTAAAGTTACAACTTGTAAATAACTTCCTTGTAAACAAGGAAGTTATGTCATGTCCAGCCTGGTAATCAGTCAATTTATCACTCAGCCCGCCCTTCCGCGTTCAATCTACATTCCCCTACCTATGGGCAACATAATACAGTCAAAACCCGACTACATCGGACTCTCAAAACAATCGTCTACCACTTCGATATAGCCCGGGCAGTTCTCTGCGAGGGTTTTACGGAATTTGACCAAGGAACAACCCCGCCACATTTAGGAAAGTAGTGCACTCTCGAAGGGGCAGTCTGTCAGCCGCGTGGGACGCCTCACCCCAGCCATCTAGTGGCAGCTTCTTCGTTTACCGGCTCACCCTCTCCCCCCGCAACAGAGCTTTTTCTTTTTTCTTCCCTGGGCGGTCGACGCGGACGCCCAAATGAAAAAAAGCCAGCTTTCTCGTCAAGCTGCTTTTCCCCAAGGATATTGATAACATGGGGGAAAGCTTCAGCTTGCAGAGATAAACAGCGCACTCGGCAGATGGATCTATGGGGAGACGCTGCAATTTTCGTTCGATGTAATTGCATCTTTCGCTATGCATTTTTTTCAGCTACCAGTCCATTTAAAATACTTTGAATTAATTGCGTTCGATATCATCGAACATCGTTGGCCTCGCTCCCAATGTGCAAAGTAAGCGTTGCACCCCACGCGTTGAATTTCTTCTGGTCAGCCCGCATTCACTTTGTCTGACCTCATAGCTCCTCTGACTGTAGATGTGTGCTGCACAAGGCAAAATCAACAATAGGTTCATAAAACTATCTCATATCGTAGTAAATTACAACTCGCACTCATACTCAAAGCTGTTAGAAACTTCAGATTGGGCGAGTTGGTAATTCAAGTATGTCGACGTAAGTAGCGGCACTCAAAAACCTGTCACTCAAAGCATTCACACACCCAAGGAACACAACTCCTCACACAGCGCTCACTAGCAACTTTGTGATTGCGTATTTAACTTCGCCTTCTACTTCTACTTTAACTTGAGACGATTTGCAAATAAAAAAGACGAAATATAAGAGTAAAACGTTCCTTTCTAAAGCTTAAGCTAATTTCCGGCCAACACTAATTATTTTCTTTTTGTAGATATTTGTTATTGACGGCCATCACTAACACATTTTTCCTCTGGTCGTATGATGTTCTCGGCTTCCGACTATTTCCCTTAATTGTGTTTTACACATTTGCACAACACGGTGCTGTTGATGAAATGTGCAGAAACACACCCACCATCCCGACAGTGTATGCCTAAGTGGCAGGGTTGGCGTTTACGATCGTGTTGTGTTCTCGAAGGCGGTCATTTAGATATCGCCCAGTTTGTCCAACGTATCGTCTTCCGCAGGTGGAAAGGGGGGAATGAATAGACTACCCCCTCAACGCAAGGCACAAAGTTGGTTCTATGCTTCTTGGAGCAGCAGATTGCAGGATTTGAGTGTGTGGTAGACGTTTCTGCACAGGCTAGACAGCTCGTTGGGTGATGAAAACACAATATCAACATTCAATCCGTTCGCTGTTTTCTTAAGGCCGTGGGAAAAATTGGGGGTGTAAGGGACGATGACTGGTCTTCTTGTCCTGTCGCTGTGTGTTTGCTTGACGCAGCTCCCGCTTGCTTCATTTCTTTGAGATAGTTTCGACCACTGACACCAATAAGAAAACGAGGGTACCCTACTGACTTCAGTCTTGCAACTTGCCCGTCGAAACCTTTTTTGTATGGAATGTGAGCACGATTTTGCGATTGAGCTCTTAAGGCGTGACCCACCATGCCTCTTTTGACAAGTTTTGAGCGCGCGGAGTTGAAGGGGAGGGAGTGGTTTTTACCCTTCGGTTCATAGAACCAGCAGACCTGGTGGGGTAGCTCCGCAGTCGGAGATCAAGAATCCTTAAGGGTCCTTCAACCAGCAACTGGTGGGTGATTTCTAGGGGCCTCATGCAATCTTTAAATGCCGAGGGGACGTTGTCTACCAAGCTTGAACAATTGTTTTCATCGGTGGCTAAAAAAAATAAAAATCGCCCACGTACCCAAGATCTCGCACTACGTTTTTGGCATCTCACCTCTGTTGTAGAATCCTATCAGGGTCTGCAAAATATAGGTCGCTGTGTGGAGGTGCAATACACAAACCTATGCAAACTCCTCTCTTTGTGGAGTGAAGTATGTCCAGTCCAGGCTGCAAAGGTACATTTAAGACAGATAGTAAGCGATTCCCAAAACTTATTTGGGGCATGCCTGTGCCATTCTGAATGCAATAACACCAAAGGTGTCGATGCTGTAATTTGGGGCATGCCTGAGGCATTCTGAAATGCAATAGCACAAAAGGTGTCGATGCTGTGTTTTGGGGCATGCCTGAGGCATTCTGAAATGCAAAAACACCAAAGGTGTGGATGCTGTATTTTGGGGCACGCCTAAGCCTTGTTCCAAATAACAGCAATACAGGAAAGGAGTTGTCTATTCATTCCCCTTTCCTGCGGAAGACAATAGTTGGACAAACTGGGCGATGTCTAAATGACCGCCTTCGAGAGAACAACAACATCGTAAGCACCAACACTTGCCACTTAGGGAACACGGTCGGGTTTGTGGGTGTGTCGCGAATTTTCAATAACAGCACCGTGTTGAGCAAAAGTGCAAACCAATTAACAAGGGAAATCATCGAAGCCGCGAGCATCATACGACTAGAGGACAAATGTGTTCGTACACCGTCGATAATATTATCACAAAAATGATTAAATATTTAACCGCAAATTAGCGAAAAGCCTTAGAAGGAAATGTTTCACACTTATATTTAGTCTTTTTTTATTTGAAAAACGTCTCAAATTGAAGTAGAAGTAGAAGCCGAAGCCAAACACGCAATCCAAAGTTGTTAGTGCAGCTGCCAGTGTGAGAGCCGTGTTCCTTGGGTGTGTGAATGCTTCAGTAACTGTCTTTTGGAGCGCGCCAAATCGCTGCGACAATCACACTGCACACAGATTATGCGCAGAGCTAAGCACAAAGCACAACTACGCAACAGATTCTCTGCCTTTCCAGGCTGATCAGAGCCACCCACCTGTCAGAGCTGCCCACTCTTTTTCTCTGTGTTAGGGGCTTTTTGCCACCACAACCTCCTAGAGGAGACGCCTGCAGGGCTTGCCCTGACACACTCCTGTCGAAGAGCTCCGCAGGCTCCCACAGTGATCGGCTGACCATTCTGAGAAAGCGGTCAAGGGTGGCAGCCTTTTCCACGGCGTGTGTAAATGCTGCCTCTCGTATATTGATGCCAGGTCCGTAAGATGAATCTGCAGTAGAGCAACATCGTCAAGCAAATGCACAAAAAAGTAGAGAAATGCAGGCGTACTGCTGCACTGGCTCTTCACTTTCGTCTGCAATCCTCCGGTTCCTGCTTTCTTTGGTAGGGTTGCACACATATATAAATAAAAAAATGAAATAAATTAAAGGGGCATCCCTAATATTCCAGTGATGGCCTATTTATGTTCCTAACTCCCACCCGCGCCCAGCAAAGCATCCCAAAAGTCCAAAACTTACAATCATGTGCCTCTTATTTCACTATTAAAAATTTTTGATCAAAAGATAGCGAATGTGGTTGAACCGAATCAAGGCGATTAGGGAGGGACGGGCAAAAGACATCTCGTCATGCGAATTGCAAGCGAGGTCTTCCGGTGCCGACGAGCAGGACTGGTCGGCTGCTTGTCCGGACGTGAAGACATCGCTTGTGATTGTCTGATGAGCCCCGTTCGTCGTCTCGCCTACATTCGGCAGGGTTCAGTATCGCCATCTGTACGTCTGACCATTACACTTATCGTTTATCACAATTTCATTAGTGAAATAAGCCAGCACTGATGATTGTAACTTGGAAAATTTTGTGATGCTTAAAAAAGTACGAAGATGTGTTACGGCCATAGATAGGCCATCTTATAAAAGCTCCGATCGCCCCTCAAGAAAAAGAATTTCAGCTTTGCAATATGCATGATGAAGGAGGTTCATTATCGCTGTACACATCAAACACTAATAATGATATAAAAAATTGTTCCATGAAAGCTTTTCACATATATTATATTTTTTGGGTACCTTTTAATGAACCATTTGACAATTTTTCAATTAAACATCGCAAAGTACGAAAGAAGTATGCTGATGTGCGCTCCCATGTTTTTGTACAAATATGTGTAGTCTCGAGCAGCCGAGCGATGTGAAAAAAAAAACTTTGGCTCCACTCTATGACAAGAGATAAAAAGAAAACACGAATGAGTAGAGCCATCACCATAACTCACTACCTTCCATTTCTGTGTTCAGAAACAGTGCACCAACATGTCTCTACCTCTGCCTTCTTTGCTAGTCGCGCCACAGCCTCAACCAGGTGGAGCAGCCACAGCAGCACCTCGGTTAGCAAGCTGAAGGTTGAGAGACCAGTAACATCAAGGTTCGATTGGCTTATATGCTTACGACATACTTTAGCTCTTATAAAGAAAAAGATAGCCACACAACATATCCAAAATGACGTGCAATGCAGTATAAATAAAGCACAATATTTTTTCACAACATCAATGTAGTCCTATGCTAAAAAGCTATGTTAGTCAAAACATTAGACCCCCTTTATTTTTAGTAATGGCAGGATGCATGCATATGCCCGAACAAAATGTATGCTACAGTTGCAAATAGGGTGGGATTTCGCAATACATATTCTCAAAATGTTTCGCCATTTTCCTCCACCAGCAAATCGCTTTCACTTGTTTTGTATTTTCAGACCATCAGCCAATCGCTTTAACTTGATTTATAATTTGTGACGACGCAAACTTGTGGAGGTATTGTCAGCTCTTCCTTGCGGTACTTCTGGTGAGGTGACACAGGGCTGTGGTTACTACCATTAAAGTGGTATTGTTGCTTATGATGTTGCCACAACCAGGCTGCTTTATGTACTAAATAAATGAAGACTACCTCTTGAAATCACGCCTTTAAGAAGTATTTATTCACGTGGGATATGAGTAACGCCTTACCAACTCTCGTTGTTGCAACTCTCGCATGTCAAGTAAGCAATGACTTTGTATCGTGCTACGCTGCATAAAGAAGTCATGAAATGAAGTCATCCTGTTCTGTCATCAACCACTTGTTGAGTTAAAAGTTTGTCTATTGTGGTATGACAGTGTTGTCCTGCCCCTAAAAAGCGACTTTTGATCCCTCTGCTTCTGTGTGCAGAGAGGGTGAAACAGTATTTTCTCAACAGCGGAGGGATCTGAAGCATGTGCATAAGAGGTACTGAGAAGAGCTTCTCCTGAACAATTCTTTGCCTTCTCTCGATTCAGATTGTCACTGCCTGCAACTACATTATCAGAAGTTTAGATTGCAAATACATATTTAGTTTGGACCCACCAGCACTGTCACCCTGTGAGTAAATTAATTTCTGCTTTGATACAGATCGAAAACAAACTAAGTTTTGCACATGGAGTCGAGGCGTCTTGGGCAACGATACTGTTGTGTCTTTGCAGGGGGAGGGGGCAGGCAAACAGAGCAGAATCTCGATAATACAAATCTCTCCCTCCACTTCGCCCTCCCCTTATTTAAAGTGACCCAAATTTTAACCGGCAATGCGATTTGGCACTACATGTTGCGCCATCAGGCAGCTGAAAAATAAAACACTGTGTGGGTCAGTACAGCCCGGATTGCGGGGACTGCAGGCAGCCGCATTTAGAAACCACGTGTGAATGTGGCATTTTATCATGTCACCTTTAAGAACCTGTTTTTTTTTTAAAGTAAAGTCCGCTTCAAGTGCCTGTTTAACTTCAGCGGGTTCCTGTGCATCTCGCCTACTCCTAGGGTTCCCCTAAAATAAAATGTCGCTACTGCTGCGCAAAGACCGTCACGGTCACGAATACCTGGCGGTTAAACTGAAGTATCTTCCTCCAGACCTTGGGAAGCGACACGGCGACAGAAGTGGATCACTGCAGTGCGACGCATCAAGTAAGTGAATTCTACAGTAATTGTTGAAGGAACGAAAATAGATACAGGCTTGGAAAGCGGTCCGACGAACTCGTTTTGCAGACTATCGGCAAAATAACAAATTTATACAAGTTGTCTGCATGAGTCACTTAGAAAGCCACATAGGAAATACAGAAACAATCAGCCGATTGTTGCTTTGCTGTGCTGTCAGGAATCAGGCGATCAGGCCTTCACAGTTGAGGCCCATTGGGCCGTTGCGTACTCGTAATCTGCGGGCATGGCTGTTCATACGCCGCGGCACGGCAACCAAAACCTTTTAAACCAGTGAGTTCTCAAAAAAGGGATTTTCAGCAGGTTTGTTTTATCAGGCCATCAAATTTGATGCTCAGTCTGGTAACAAATGTGACGTACATGAACAAGATGCAGAGGTTTTTCTTTGGGAAAAAAGATCATGCGAAGCATGGGGATCCCACTCACGTGGCCATTGTTGTTCGTCCAGTTTACACCAGGCGTGCATATCACATTACAGCCACGTGCAACGTGTACTGTTCTCTAGCAGGCAGACTTTGGTTTTAATTACCAACTTTGTTCTCAGAAAGCCGGGGCGAGTGCGAGGAAACAGGAACAGCGTGTTGTACCGTGTCAGGCCGTATGTCCGATGGAGCCGCCCTCGTTGGTCTAGCCCATGGCGATCCCAGCGCGTTCGATCAGCGAGGTCGATCAGATCATGAAATGGCGTGCCCCGGCCATACCGGCCTAAGCCATGACGATCCCGGACTGTTTCTGCAGCGAGACTGGCTGGCTGAACAACGAGGCCGCCGACGCAGCGCTGGCGTTGGAAGGACGGCCCGCAGGCCTGGGACACGGACGCCGACCTGCGAGCTCTGAACGACGGGCGACAACCAGGGCTCATATCCGGAATGCCAGTCGAAGACCGAACACCGGGAAGTACAATAAACCGATTAGCTGTCTTCTGGTTAGTTGTGTCACTCCTGGGAGTGAGCAAAACACGTACCGATCGGGCGGCGATTATTATAGAGCAACCGCACAAGTGGTGCAGAGAACTCAAAGTGTTATCCAAATGACAACTCACTATGCGTGCCGACTTGCTATGCGTTTGGCACAAAACTTTTCAACTGACAACCGCCAGAAACGGTTCTTTGTAAATCTATACATTCAGGCGATTATCCTTCACCAGGAGGAAGCGCAGCGCCTGGCAGATCTGATATTACAGGCCTTTGATGCGTTGCAACCTGCAATCAATAAATATCCTTACCCACTCGTGACTATTTCCATGACCGCGTCTTCATCCTTCGCGCTCTAACCGAACTGGAGCTGGTGGCCAAATCACCCAGTGTACAGCCAAACACCGCCGACGATTCCCACCACTTCTACACGCCAAATGTCCACTCGTTATTTTTTCAACCCTTTAAGGCAAATCAGGCCTCCAGGAAACATCCAATATATTAACAGTTTTCTTGAAACCCAGATCAATTATCAGGCGAAATTTTTAACGCATCTTAAGATATACATTTTCTGGTTTCAGTTTTCGCCTGAATTTTCGCCGCAAGGGTTTTTCCAGATACCATGAGTAATAATATATAGTAAATGTACAGAGGACACTGAAGCCGATTCGCGTCAGATAAAAAAGCACGTCCCATACGGCGCTTTTCTGTATTTTGGATAATATTAATTACAGCTCCCTCTCTGAGGAGTATTTATTTTTAAATTGGTGTTCTTAAATAATTTATACTTAAAACGACTGAAGAGAAAAGCAATCAGCAGCCCAAAACCACGTGATGAATGGCGCTCATGCCTGCCGTCACCGCCGTCGCCTCTGCATCATTCTGCATGGTCTCTGCTCGTTCGTGCGTCGTTCGTCCGCTGCACAACCCGTCTGCGCTTTCTGCTACATCATGTTCGGTCGACTTTGTATCAACCGGCGGTGACGCATGACCATGTTTCTGCACAAATGGCGGAATCAGGAGCCGATCGGTTTGAGTTTCTCGCGCTGTTGTTTCCGCCGGGGTGTTGGGCTGCACTTGATCGTGTGTACGTCTTGATTGATTAGATTTATTTTTAAAAAGAATCAACTCACGACCCCTGTACACGACATTGTCCATGTGATTTAGAGATGACGGTGTTGAACGAATCTCTAACATTGCAGAGATAACTTGTTTGTTGTGCTTCTGAATTTCAGGACGTGGGTAGTCAACTTTGCATACACTGGCGGCAGAAAATGCGCTGGGATTTTGTTTCAGGGGAGGGGGTGACAAATGCTGTATATTCAGGGGATGTGAGGCTCCCATGTGGCCAGAAGATTGGGGGAGAGGGCGAACCCTACGTGCCCCCCCCAACCTCCGTGGCTACGTGTCGCTGTTTTTGCCACCCAACAACGTCGCTCCTTCACTGGAGTTTAAGACTGTTAGCTCACAGCAAAGGCCGTGTCAGGATTAGAGGTCGTAATGTGACCCTTGTACAACCAATCCGTGTGCTGATGTCATTTTTTTTTAAGTTGACAACGAATGGGAGCATTTATTCCTGATAATTTGCACTTCCAACAACTAAGAGCAATCTCCATAGCCAACATAAACTTGTACTTGAAATGAGGTCAATTAGTGGTGCCATATTGTTGTCCTTATCGCTTTACCAATCAGATGAGCTTGCAATTGCCCCAAACTTACTGAGAGACACATTTTTCAAAACCTTTCAGCATGTAGCAAATCGTGCCGCAGGCACGCGAAGTGCCTTAATTTTTCCATGAAATACATCTTGTTTATGCTACGGAGCCTTACGCGTCTGTGCATACAGTCCATTTCGCTATGATAGGATGTACATACTTTTGATTAAGTCCAATGGCTTCACCCATAAAGACAGGGTGAAGTTATGTCATGCCATTCTGAAGGGAGAACTGAAAATACTCGATTTCCCTTCACCAGCTGCTCAGATACCCCCAGCATGGTAGTTCCCAAGTAGGAGGCAGCGGCACAAGCCATCATAGGTAAGGTTACTATAAAAGGTCCTAATGCTCTGGGATAGCCAAATAGCCAAGGACTTTAAGTTCTACTACACGACGCCTGTGGTAAGACCCACCTTAGGTGTCTTTAAATATATACGAGAAATGTTAAGCCAAATAAATCAGTCAAAATCAGTTCACCTTAGGACTCAAAGATATAGGGGTAAAGAAACTGTTCAAACTGTCAATGCGCTGGAAACGTAGAGGGTAAAAAGGCTGACCTCAAGGAGTTGCCAATATCTTCGGCAACCATGAAAGCCTGATTTCAACAAATGGGGTGCCTCCACTAATAACTTCCGCCACTAGATAGATATTTCTGAGCTGGCATCAGACACCAGGTCTTAACTGCAATTGATGACTCGTCCAATTATTACTTTGCATATTTGGTCAAGATTGTGCTTGAACAGATAAACCAACAGCCATTTTCGTTCTTTTAGCTGCTATGATACGAGTCTGATAAATTGACCATTTCACCATACTTTCTGTGCTTAAAGCATATCATACAAGAAAAACTCTTCGGGAACTTATAAGTACCATCAGAGGCTGCCTTGATTTCATTCAGCAATCAGAAAATCACTTTCTTCTTAATAGAGACTAGAGTGTGGCATGTCGAGGAGTGATGTGCCTTGGACACGCACACTTTGAGCTCTGCGGTTTTAGCTTGCCTGAGGAGTGCCACAAAGGTTTTAAAAATGTCTGAGTACGATTGTTGGCATGTTCGATTACTTAACCAGAATTTGGACAGGGTTCGGTTGCACTCTTCAGTAGCTGGTAAGCAACTAGACAGGTTTAACTGTTGGTAGTGTATATTAACAGGAGGCGGTTGCCAAACCAAAAACAGAAAGCGCTTATTAATTGGGCGGTGCTGCTTGCACTCCAAATATTTGTTCCCCTTTTTCCAGCGAATGTGTATCAACGGCTCCCTAACAAAAATATTTATTCACTTTCTACAGATTTTATAGAAAATAGTGTATAGAGGCTAAAAAATATTCGAAAGGAAATGTATCCACTTTTGTATCCGCTGTTCATGGTTTTTTAGCTACTTTTTCTGAAGCCTTACTGTTTCCTGAACAATTTTAGAATATTTAGGGACGTTGAATCTTGTCAGATTTCGAGTAGAGCTCTCATTGTTTGGTAATAGCTTCCCGCAGTGAGTTTGAGGCTATACAAATTGGTGTTTTAATATTAGCCGTAAATTGGGAATATGTACTCATCCGGTGTGTGGCTTTCATCTTCATTATATCCTCTTATGACTGGTAATGATAACGATGTCTTATGTATTTCTGTACTTACATTCCGCGCCCAGTCGGCGTGAAAGTGAATGGATCCTTCAGCATCTTCCCGTGGAAAGTTTTTGTTAGCTTGGTTCCGCTTAAGAATCTATTACGAAGTGTACGATGAGGCTTGAACTCCTTCATATTCATTTCATTTTTGTGAGTATCTGCTTCGTATAAAACATACAGAGCGTCTGAAGTAAATCATGCATAGCTGAATATGGTCCAATAAAATGCTTTTGAACCCCTTATTGTTGTTGACCCCAAAATGCTCCATCAGCCAGGAGTCAATGTGTGCAATTGTGTAACTTGATGTTTTACAATAGAGAAGAACAAGAAATACACCTTCTGTTTCGTGAAGTAAGTTGTAATATTGTTTGAGACATTTTGCACAAATTCTATCGTAAAATAAAAATAAAAGTGCCTCAATATTAGAAAAAAAAAACAAAAAAAACCAGTGGTTTCGGAAGTCGATGAGCTCCCGAGAGCCGAGCGAGGCGGGGATGAAAGGAGAGAGGAGTACCGGAGAACCGGAGCAGAAACGCCCAAACCGAAACTCGAAACGAACTTGACCGGAACCGGAACGAGACGATGCTTAATGCCGCCCGCCAGGAGCGCCACCACTTTCACTCGTCTATCTGGGCCGCTGCCGGCCTGGCGGCAGAAGGTCCGCTCTTTACCTTGCAGCACGTTACTCTATGCAGACACTCCTGTCGGCTCCGATGTGCATGGCGGCACCCAGGACGCGCATCGTCCGTGCCGTGCTACCGCATTCTCGACCTGCTGTTACAAGGTTAGCAGTAATTTGCACTGCAGTATTTTTAAGTTTGCATTTTTAGAAGTTTTGGATTACATAGCGCTGACGTATTTTACCCTGAGACGAATGAAAGTCGGGAAAAAGGTACATAGTAAATATGCGTATTATGTAAGAGAGGAGTCGCCCAGTAGCTCTGGGATTTCAGTGGTATTCCCTTCCGTGCTTAGATTTCGCAGTGTTTCGGTAGTTTTAAGACGATAAATGTTTAGGCAGGTAAATAAATTGGGTGACGGTTTGGGGGCGGGCGTTCACTCTGAATTTTACATACCTATGTACGAGGAATCAGCTGTAATTGTCGGGAAAAAGCTTCCTGTTTGGCGTGGTTTAGTACGTCCCTATGTTGACCTGTTTACTGATAGAATATGATGCGTTGCTCTTTTCTTTTTAGGTTTCGTATTCTACTGCTGCCCAATGGAAATTTCATCGGGATCTTTCTACCAGACACGGTGTCGCGATCGTCCCTGTGTTATTTTGATTCCGGAAAGTGGAACACTGTCCGATGCGGGATCTAGTGATAGTGTAGTGAGTGAGGGTGACGAGGAGAACTTGCCAACGAAGGGCCTAGCAACAGATCTTCTAAGCAATAACGAAACTGAAGGCGGAACGCCCGCCTGTCCAGTTCTGTCAACGTCAAGAAAGAAACAAAGTCATCGCCGCAAGTTTTCGACTTGCGAAAAGAAGACCGGTGTTTCGTGGAGCCTGCAGAACCCGTGTTTATGGTCTTTGATGATGTCAAAAGTCCACTGAAATATTTTCAAGTTTTCATTGATGACAAGCTGCTGACGATTGCTGACGAGACAACCCCTACTCTGTTCATCAGGCTGGAGCGAATGGGTAAACTTATCTTACACTGTGTCAGCATGCTCACACCGAGCAATCTAGGCCATGGTCTACTTGCGCCATCTATCTTTGGACGCCAGTGCCCTGTCGAAATTTTAATGGAAAAATTCGTTTTCTCGTTATAAAATGAAAATGACCGCACAGTTATCAAAGTTACACCAGACATGGGTTCTTGATGAGCGTTGACATCACCTCGAAACAAAAAGTACCTAAAAAAGAGCGGAAGGTGGTTCCAAATGCGGTTAAAATTCTGGCCAGTTTGTATGGGAAATCTCGAGAGTGAGGCGAACTTTGCGGTATTAAATTATTCTAGGCAGACCCCCGAAAAAAGTAATCGATGATTAGGGAGGCCGGGACTATGCGCGACTCCTTTAGCCAGGCAGGTTCACAGTAGTACCATTCAGAAAGGTTCCTGAACGCATTTCTCGAAACATACCTCCACGAGCCGCACCGGGCGACCGTACGCAAAGTCATAACCAAGCTTTATGCCTCCGACGCTGTTTGCGGTCGTGGCGCGCGGCTATCGCTCCGGACTTCCATTACCGCGTAGCGAATTCTCGCGCATGGGTTCGAACCTTCTCGAGGCTGCCCCGCTGACAAAAAGAAAATTGTTATTTTCTTTTTGTCTTCATGTTTTTATTATATTAGTGGACACGGCAACCACGCCGTGACTATGTCCTAACCTGCTTCCAACAATCACGCAGGTACTCGGCTGCCTCTGGCATCATATCGGACGTACGGACGACATCAGTGACTAGCGGATTATGGAAGATTGGCGATCACTCGCCGGTCGATCAAGGCGCAGCATCACAACCGCTGCACGTGGACAAGACCTACAGCGCATATGCTAGGAGCATGGTGACGTCACACAACGATCAAGATACCTGCCAGCTGCTGCGCTAAAAGCAACGCCCGTGCCTGCACGCTTCAGTGGACACGGCAACCACGCCGTGACTATGTCTAACCTGCTTCCAACAATCACGCAGGTACTCGGCTGCCTCTGCATCATATCGGACGTACGGACGACATCAGTGACTGGCGGATTATGGAAGATTGGCGATCACTCGCCGGTCGATCTAGGCGCAGCATCACAACCGCTGCACGTGGACAAGACCTACAGCGCATATGCTGTGGAGCACGGTGACGTCACACAACGATCAAGATACCTGCCAGCCTGCTGCATACAGCAACGCCCGTGCCTGCACACTTCAGTGGACACGGCAACGACGCCGTGACTATGTCTAACCTGCTTCCAACAATCACGCAGGTACTCGGTTACCTCTGCATCATATCGGACGTACGGACGACATCAGTGACTGGCGGATTATGGAAGATTGGCGATCACTCGCCGGTCAATCAAGGCACGCAGCATCACAACCGCTGCACGTGGACAAGACCTACAGCGCATATGCCAGGAGCACGGTGACGTCACACAACGATCAAGATACCTGCCAGCTGCTGCATATAAAGCAACGCCCGTGCCTGCACCTTCAGTGGACACGGCAACCACGCCGTGACTATGTCTAACCTGCTTCCAACAATCACGCAGGTTGGTGATCGTAAATATGAATTTCGTAGTGACCATCTATGTTATTTTAGTGTTGCCGTGTCCACAAATACTCGCTGCAATGTGCAAGTGATTGTCTGTCAATGGCAAGTCTGTTGCTGAAGCTATCCGGAGATGTCGAGGAAAACCCCGGTCCAGTCACAGATGAGATACTGGCGCGAATACTTCAGACTCAAAATGACATCTTGAAAGAATTGCCAGAAATTCAAGAAAAACAAAATTCCTCAGAAGCCAACTGCCTAAGTGTCAGAACAGGCTGTCGGAGATTAAAGAAAAACTGGAGCGTGGACAAACCAGTAACAGACTTGCCAGGGTTGGAAATTTTTTCACCGGTCGGGATGAGCTGGAGCTGGTGCAAGCAGGGCTGGGGAGACGACCCGGGGCCCTAAACCAGTCAAATACAAGGTTGGAGCCTAAAGTTCGCGAAGAGGGCTGATTAAACGCCGGCGACAAAAGCGCAAAGTCATCGTCGTGATAGTCCGATCGGTGCGCTCCGTGAACCTCGGCCCATACTTTGTTTGACGAGTTTGAAGTCCCCGATCTACGCAGCAACTCCTGTGTGAGCTCGGCCAGCACCACCTAGACAGAAGGCCTCCGCACCGTCACACAGTCAGATCGATCGAGGCCTAGGATTGGGCACGAGTGCTGCGTCAGCGTTCGTCCGGGGCTCGTGTTCAATAAGCGCGTCGAAGGTCCGGCTTGGGCCCAATAGCCGAGTCAGCACGATCCGACTCTGATGACGTTTCATGAAGGGCGAGGATGCCATGCGGAGGCTTTCATTCTTCTATAGGTAGCCGGCAATGGCCAGGCGGCGCCACGAGAGTACTGCATTCAGCGCCACAAGCGGAGGCGTCTCTGTTAATGGGGCGGCCAATCTGCCCGTCAGGCCGTTGCGAGCGGCGGCGACCCCGATTTCAACAGTTCCCGTGTGCACCTGCCTGCCATGTCCTTGGGTCTTTTATGCGGTTTTTTAAGACCATTGGGAGCCTTGATAGGTCTAAGTGTTTAGAGAATATTATAGAGTCGTCATTTGGACAACAGTTTGAGTTGTCTTCACTAGTTGTGGCCGCCCGATCGGTCTGTGCTTCGCCCGTCTCCCAGGAAGTGACACAACGAGAAGGCAGCGAATGGGTTTATTGCACACCCCGGTTGCCCATCTTCGAGAGCCGGCAGTCCTGACCCGTCGACCCTAGTTGTCGCCCGTCGTTCAGAGCTCACAGTCGGAGTGTCCAGGCCTGCGGATCGTCCTCCCCAAGCCAGTGCTGCGTAGGCTAGCTGTTCCGGGCTATCACAGCCAGAGTCTCGCTGCGGAACCACCCCGGGATCGTCATGGACTAGGCCGGTATGGTCAGGGTTCGCCGCTTCCGCCGGTCCTGATCCGAACCTCGCTGGTGGAATTCTTCGGGGTTCGCCATGGGCCAGACCAGCCAGAACGGATCTATCGTTTCTGCCCGGCCCCAGCCTCGTGCAGCACGCTCTTCCTCTTTCTTTGCCGGCTCGCCCCCGCTCGCGCCTCGCTCGACCGTCCTCTTCTTCTCCCGACGCCCCACACACTATTCGCGTCTCCAGCTCGCCGCTCGCCCTCCCGCGGTGGAAACGGGAAGCGCTCTAGTGAGGGTCCCCCGATTCTCCTGCTCAGCGGGCACGGCGGAACTGCTCGCGATCATGGCTCGCTAAACGTCGTTTCTGAACGCAAACTACACTCTTCACTGTCCCAACGTGGTGCTACAGCCGGTATGGGATTGTACCTTATTATAGAGTTTGAGTATTGCGCATATAGAAGCAAACGCAAGCGCTGTGCGTTTGCGTTAGGGTGGCTTGCTTTACGTTTCACGCGCGCATCGTTGCCATGCTCCGATCCAAAACCGCAATTTCGGGTTCCGCGCATGCGCAGCGGGGAACATGAAAAGCTAACGCAAACACACAGCACTTGCGCTCGCTTGTACACGCAATACTAAAACTCACTACTGTTTCACCGTTTTCCAACACCAACGAAACGTGCTGCAGTGAGCAGACGCGCAAGCAGGTAGGCGTTCCTTCGAACTGGAAAGGCTGAGGATGGCAAAACGACGGCAAACAAATACGAAAGGAAATGAATGTTAAAAAAAGAGTAATAATTAAAAAGATAATCCTTTTTTTTTCTCGGGGGGGGGGGGGGGATTTGGCCTGGAAGGATTTTGGCGGCGACTTTGGAAGTTTTGCCGATCGTCAAAAGTCGCTACTTTAATAGCATTTTCATTAATCTAATTTTACATGAATTTCTCACATTAGCTAGGGTTTTGTCATTGATTTTAGACTTTATTTATTTTATAACTTGGTAATCTAAAATGCTGCAATTGGCACCAATGATGATAATTAGTACACTTTAGATTGTCATACTTGTTCGCGTGTTGGAAATTAGATCATATAAGCAACTAATTATTTTAGAGCTTGAAAATGGAGTATCAAAATATCTCAATATTTATATTTATATTATTAATACAAATCGCGGCAATGTATGCCCCTAATTAACGCTACGATCACAGAAATACGCCATTTAACCATTACCGTTTTTTCTGAAAGGTTTCATTCTGTCATTCCTGTTCTGGGAAAGATATTAAAGCAATTAATCTTCTAAATACCCCAAAAGCCATTGAAAGGCCCGCAGTTCATTGTTTCATATGACAATTATGTGAGCCAGAAAAGGTAGCAAGAACGCACAAATATCCGCACTGAATTTTTCAACAACTACAGCATTATATGTTACCTCTAACGTGTATGAAAGACCCTGTCTTTAAAGGGACGAACGTTTCCGCGAACAACTTCTTTAACTAAATATTTAGGGTGTGAGACACATTTTGAGTTATGAAAGAATCTGAAATTAAGACCGATACCGAGAAATTAAATCCAAAATAAAGGTAAGTTTCGGTTTCGCTCCAGAATTAAAATGTGCGTACTGGCGTAAATATTACGCTAAATACCGTTTTTGTTTTCAGGATAACGAGGTGACCTGCGCTTATAACACCCTAGATCCCTAGTATCACCAGAAATAATTTGTGTCGCTCAGTGAAGCCAGCAAACTAGACAGGCTCAGCAGCGGCACGCACCTCCGACCCTCACTAAACCGGCCATCTTGGAAAACGAGTGGCGCCACCTATAGTGAATTGGAGTCGCGTTTGCAACCTAAGAACGAAGGGCGAGGGTAAGACGGGCCGGGGAGGAGGAAGCAGACAGAACGCTAAAGAGAGAAGGAGGTTTCCCCTCTCTTCTCCAGCGTTCCGTCTGCAATCCTCCTCCCGGCCCGTCTTACCCTCGCCCTTCTGTTCTTAGGTTGCGACGGACTATAGAATAAAATTTGGGTAATCAGAACCAGACTCTGCATGCTACAGAACCGTACGCACATTGCAAAGCCTGGTAAAAAGGCGACAGGCAACAAAGTGTACGTGTAAGAAGGGTATTTACGCTAATTCGCACGAGCTTTTTCTAAAGAAAACTTTAGCATCCTGCTTTCTGCACGCCGTGACGTTTGTTACCAGACTCAGCATTAAGCGTGCCGGACGGCATTAGGAGGGCCGGAACTGGCCGACGGGCCTTTCGCTTGAAGACCTGATTGCCCGATTCTCGACGTCACAGCGAAGCAACAATCGGCCCGATTGTTCCTTTCGTATTTCCATTTTTGGCTGTGAAAGCGACTTATAACACGCTTGTATAAATATGTTATTTTGCCGAGTAGTCTGCAAAACGAGTTCGTCCGACCACTTTCCAAGCCTGCACATATATTTTCGTATCACTTTCCCCAACAGTTTCTATAAAATTCACTTACTTGATGCGTCGCAGTGCGGTAATCCACTTCTGTCGCCGTGTCGCTTCCCAAGATCTCGAAGGGAAGCGGTGAAGTTTGACGCTTGAGTCACCTTCGCAACTGTGGCCGTCTTTCACGCAGCAGTAGCAACGTTTCTTTCTTGGGGGAACTCTAGGAGCAGGCGAGATGTTACAGGAACCCGGTGAGGTCATAGAGACGTGAAGTTCTGCGAAAACGGTTACAAAAAAGCTCACGCCGATCCGAAATGTAACGTTCACACGTGGTTTCTGGATGCGCCCGCCCGCAGCCCCCGCAGGCCTGGCCTACCCAGTTTCTTTATTTTGCAGCCGCTAGATGGCTCAACGTGTCGCGCCAAATTGCATTGCAGGTTGCCTATAGCGTTGGCTCGGCCGGGAAGTTCGTATCAGATCGCTAATGGCGAAGGCAGTGCGTGACGCGCTGGTTAAAATATTCGCGCGAGTGGGGATGCCAGAAACCGTCTCGTCCGATCAGGGCGCAAACATCACGGCCGAGCTCACACAGGAGTTGCTGCGTAGATTGGGGTCCGTCACCAAAGTCTTGCTCGCACGAGCTCCGCTACCCGACTGCCCATCTCGTTTCATCTTTCTTCCGTCGTCAGTTCTCCTTCTGTCCGGCGCACGAATCCAGTGTACACCACGGGTATCAAAAAAAAAATATCACAAAGCCCGATAAGTTGTCGGCGACGGCGCTTAATCAGCTGTCCCATACATGCTGCATGCCATGACACATTCACTGACCATTTTGGAAGAGAAAACATGTGTTAGCACGTCACTTAAGCAATTGACCCCCCCTCCCGACTGTTGCATCCTTAAATTAGTCAATCTTAGATGAGGATTAAGGATATATAGAATATTGCTGATCAGTATTCCGGAGTTGGAATCATTCCGCACTTTTGCGACCGCGGAATAGAAGGGGAATAAATAGAGCAGTGCCAGAAAAACGGTATGAGAATGAAATGAGGTACCTTTTGCCCGAACCGGGGTAGGAACAGAATGGGCTCAGTTCTGAGTGGATAGTTGAGAAAACGTCTTTGTTTAATGCCATGCATGCGCTGCTCTTGCCTTAAAGCGTCCGCAGCGGCAAAACACACACACACACACACGCACACGCACACGCACACGCACACACACACACACACACACACACACACACACACACACACACACACACACACGCGCGCACGCGCACACACACGCACGCACGCACGCACGCACGCGTACGTACATGCGTACGTACGCCACAGCCGCGCTTAAGAGCGGCCGACGGCCGTTTCACAACTCACGCTCGGGGCACTCCCAGATCCGAAACCTAGAAACGCGTTCAAATGGAGCTTTTACGGAATGCCGTAAAATGCTGCCCCGCATTACATCCTCCTAAAAAGAGTTGATTTAACGGTTTTCGATGACGCTGAACAAGTTGCTAATTGGAACCTTATGTATATTTTCAACGACTGAAATTAGCTAATAAACTTTACTTAATTAGCCAACTGATTGTTATGATTGTCCCCCTGTGCTAGGTCCCCTGGCCGTACTAACTCACCTGCACAAACTGCCGAAGTGTGGTCTTCAGGGCTTTTGAGAGCGCAGCTCTTAAGGCCCATACGCACATTCGCGTTTGAACGCGTTTGAGTGCGTTGCGGCGTCCTTGCGGCCAGGAGCGGTCGCATGCGGAGCGACGCGCGCCTTCCTGCAACGCTCCGCAGCGCGACGCAAGCGAGTAGAGACTCGCTCAACTTTCCGAAGCGTTGCGGTGCGTTCGACCAATCAGAAGCCGAGAGGAGAGGAGGGTGACGTGTTCGCTCGCGCCACTCGGCCGACTCGGCGAGACGTATCCGGTTCTCCGCCCGCAGAACTTGCTTTTTCGTTTTTGGGGAGCGGTGGGAAGTGTACGAAGCACGCTCAGGGGCACTCCCAGATAACGTGCTGCGTCATCGCAAGGATGTTGCATGCTGTACAGTAGCCCTGCTGTGGGTCATCTTGACAGAATATGCGGTTGCGCAGGGCCGGCTGCAGCATAAGGGTGTTTGTGTACGATACACCGCAGTCGCGCGCTTAAGAGCAGCCGACGGCCGTTTCACAACTCAACGCTCACAAACATCGCCAAACATTCCAAACCGGGACCGTGCAATGGGACTATTAGTTCGCAGTCGCCGATGTCAGCCAAGGCATAGAAGCGAGCCGCAGCGTGCTCGGGGCACTCCCAGATAACGTGCTGCGTCATCGCAAGGGTGTTGCATGCTGCTGCAGTAGCCCTGCTGCGGGTCATCTTGAAATATGCGGTTGCGCAGGGCCGGCAGCATAAGGGTGTTTGTGGCGGTACGGCGGACGAGAGTCTGGGCCTTGTGACTCACTCCTTCTGGCATAGGGGTTATCATTCTGTTGTGCTTGTTGAAAAGGGAGGCCGTGGTCCTCAGGTTGCGGAGCATTTTCTTTCGCTCCAGCTTGGCGAGCGTGCTCTTTCTGTGAGGTCCGGTTGAGTGTCGTCGAATTACGAAGAATCGAAATGGGGCCCGCTGTAGATGGTGGGTACGACTGGCGCGGAAGATTTGCTTAGTGCTGCACGTGCCACGTTATGGGCCCATTTGTTTCCCCGAATACCCGAGTGGGCGGGTGCCCAGGCGACACAGAGTTGGGTGTGGTGGTTGGAATGCAGGCGGCACGCGATGCCGTACATTTTGTGCACATGGTCGCTGGTCGATTTGGATACGTGGCGGCACTCGAGTAGGCCACTTGCCTGGCCACTTGCGAGTCTGTGATGGTGATGTTTGTCAGTGGTTGTGTTCAGCATGTCGGGCGGCTTGTACAATGGCTTCTGACTTGGTGCCCTTAATGCCCACTCCTGTGGGGAGCCATTGGGACTAAAGCCCGTTCATGTTTTAAAAGTAGCGCAAGGTGCGTCGGTGCAAGAGGTACGTGCAACGTGCAGCCCTGGGAAGATCGTGGCGGCACAACGCAGCACTGAGCTAGATTTCAGGTGCCATGTTCTTCCCAAAAGTGGTGCGCGGCACGTGTCTCGAGCAATGGACGGCGCCACTTTTCCCAGGACAGAGGGGCTTTAGCTGGGATTACACGTCGGGGTGGGTTATGTTAACCCACGCAGCCGACGCTGGTGGTGCTCCCTGGGCAGGAACGGGGCAGCTAGCAGCGTCCGTGTAGTGAACGACGTGTCGTCGTGGGTCCAGGGCGGCAACGTGCCGCTCGTGCGCCTTGGCATGATACGCTCGTCACTCTGGATAGTCGGCGTCCATGCTGTGGTGTATCGTTATCTTCACAGATGGCGCCAAGCGAACAATGGGGCCATCGGCAACGCACAGGATACACGAGACACGCGCGGTAGATCCAACCAGGCGGAACTAGGCGGAACGATCTGTGATGCTGCTCGAGTAAAAGCTTGGTTTTAACCTTCGAGCTCCTCAATTCCTGATCGGAAACGCGGCACGTGCGTCGTGGTAAGGGAGTCGCCAGCTGTTAAGGTCATGTGCCTTTCCGCGAGGGGGGGGGGGGCAGCTGCCGGATCTCTTGGTGAATGGCCTGGCCTGCCTTGGTACCCAACAACCGAGTGAGTTGGGCAGACATGAGTTGCTCAGCTACATCCTCGAACTTCGTTGCGATTTTCATGAGCGCGTATAGGTCTGGCAGCCAGGTGTGCTGGGGAAGGCCGGGGATAAGCCGTATCGCTTCCTTCAAGGTTATCGACGGTGTAGCGTTGGCGTTGTGCTAGGTATACGCAGTTGTAGCCTCAGAGCACCTTTGAGGAGAAGGCACCTGGACGAGCTGTCTGGCCTCAAGATTCCAGAATCAGAATCCTCTAGTTTATAAATGATTCCACCTGGCGGAAAACTGTTTTCGAGGATTTTGAAGGTGAAACAATGCGCGCATTGGGAAGGAGATGAAAGAAATGCTTTTGAACGAGTTTAGGAGCAAACGTCAAGCCACAATAGGCACATAAGGAGACTTGGGGAAGCCTAATCTAGTTCACTGCAGTTCAATAAAGCCAGCAGGATCTAGCTTCTTTGGCCGAAGGGTGACTGTGCTCGCACGAAGACTTGTTCGCGCATTTTCCTACTCGAACCCCCGACCAGGGCGGTTTCCGAAGATGGTTCATTGTGATCGTACCGAGCGTTCGCGTCACAATCCTCAGCTGACGGAACCACTCTCCAGAAAAAGGGTCTGATATGAGTGTGAAATCCGGATGACGTCACCAGCACCTTTACTAGCTCCAAGCGTGACGTGCCATCAAAGACAGTTAATTTTTCTTTTTTTTAAGCGGACAAGAAGACAAGTGGACACATAGAGCCAGGAATACTTTCGGCAGACTTGGGGCTATCCGTTCGGTCTTTTGTTGGCATTTAGAGATGCGTTTAGCTCGTGCCTGGCTTCTTGTTTGTTCCTGTTTGCAAGTTTGCAATCGGTTCCTGCAGTCTGGCGATCCCTAGCTACGTAGATTGTTCAGGCGAAAATGTATTTGAAAGGTTGAGTCCAAGATAGTGAGAAATTTAATTAAGGTAGAGTAGCAAATACTATAGACTAAATGTGTTTACAAGATACCGAAATACTACCAAAAGTATTTGAGATACGGTATCTTGAGTAGAGTATTTAAGATAGGCACACGCCTGGAAACTTCCACCGCGCTTACCCACTTTAACCGAGACCTGGTGGCGGTTGTCCGTGGCATCCACGACGCCAACCATGACGTCTATGACTAGTGACCACGTCGCACCTCCGTCCTCAAGTACTTGATGGCACCATTTCACCCGCATGGCGCGACCGTGCTACAGTTATCGCTTTCGTTTCTTCGCACATTATGGGCGAAATATATGACTTTTTTTAAGCTTTACAGATTTGTTTTAAAAAGATGAGACGTTTACAACTCCCTGTAATGCCGAATTACAGCGCAGCTCTTGAGGAAGAGGGAGGGTACGAAGAGGAGGGTATGCCCCTCCTCCTCCTCCCCCGTAACGTCACTCGTGACCCTCGTGACTTCACCCGTGAAGGCCTAGTGAAGGTCGTGACCTTCACGAGTGAAGGTCACATGAAGGTCGCGACCTTCACAAGTGTCTTTCGTGACGTCACACATGACGTCACGTGTGGCGTCATTATGGGAAACGTCCCATGATGCAACGCGCGGGACCCTCGTGACGTTACTCGTAACCCTCATGACGTCGCGTGTGGCGTCATCATTGGAAACGTCCAACAACGCAACGCGCGAGTCACGAGTGAACGCCCCATAATGCAACGCGTGGTTACGCCGACGGCGACGCCGCTCAAGCTCGGAAACGGGCGCCTAAAGGCCCATACGCACATTCGCGTTTGAGCGCGGTGCGTTCCGTAGCGGCAAGCGGACGCGTTGCGTTGCGAAGAGCGCTTGCGCCAAACTTGTACGCACAGTTGCGTTGACACGCAGTCAACCGCAGTCAAGAGCCAATAAGAACGCGCTATCGTTGCTAGCGGCTCACCAATAGTAAGCGAAATCCAAGGCAACATGGCGGCGCACAGCCACAGCGTCGAAGTGTTCGATCTTGGGACAATCCCGCTGGCTTCCCGACGTTTTGTCAAGCTTGAACCATCGCAGCCTTGGAAAATACACTCCCCACCGCTCCCCAAAAACGAAAAAGCAAGTTCTGCGAGCGGAGAACCGGATACGTCTCGCCGAGTCGGCCGAGTGGCGCGAGCGAACACGTCACCCTCCTCTCCTCTCTCGGCTTCTGATTGGTCGAACGCACCGCAACGCTTCGGAAAGTTGAGCGAGTCTCTACTCGCTTGCGTCGCGCTGCGGAGCGTTGCGGGAAGGCGCGCGTCGCCCCGCAAGCGACCGCTCCTGGCCGCAAGGACGCCGCAACGCACTCAAACGCGTTCAAACGCGAATGTGCGTATGGGCCTTAAAGGGGCCCTGCAATGACTTTTTTACTAATTTTTAATTTGCACCAAACCTGAGCGCACTGAACGTAGTAACTTAATGACACTTTTCTTTTCTCGAATTTCGCTTTATTTTAAAAGTTATAGGCAAATTAAAATTACAAAAACAAGCAAAAAATAACCTCCTTCATGACGTCCTTGGTTGCTTGAGTGGCCGTGAACTAGACGAGGGGTAGTGAGCTGAGCGAGCGCTCACGGCTGCCGTACTCCGTGTCGACGGCGCGAGAGGGCGCCACTAAAGCGTGTTCTGGATAGGCTGTATGTAGCGGGCAGCTAGAGCGGCTCTCATTGCATTTGCTGCGCGATTAAACACAAATTCGGCATGACACTTCATTGGCCACAAACGACAGCAAACACGGGGTAAAGATCAGTTCAGAATGGGAGCCACTTCGCGCTGCCATACCGCGAAACGGCCAAACCGCCAGACAAAGCTGCTCACCGAAGGCCTTGGGAACGCTCAGAGCCGGTCGGGTCCTTCGGTCCCTACGGCCGCAGCGCCGCCGCGTACATCCGGGACCTTTCCGTGTCGGCGCCTGATCCCACTACTCCTTTCTAGTATGCGCCGCCTTTTCCACCGCTTGGTGGCGGGTATGTCGACGGATCATTTCTTGTTTCCGTACTTTATAAACTGCATTTGTTTCTTTTCTGATCTAAAATACTGAACAAAAACTACTTTTATAAATAATTGAAACGGTTCGCGCCACTTATATTTTGTATTTCGACTAAAAAGAAGCTTTTAGCGGCTCTGACCAGTAGTAAGCCCAGGACCTAAGACGTCACATTACGCGCGCTTTCGGTACCGCGGGTCGCCCCGTCGGTGGAGGAGGTTTCCGCGTCGTCCGGTTAAAATATGACGCACTGATATTTAGTTACTCTCTCCGTGCCCGCTGGCTTGCCCGAACCCCAAGAGACGTGGAAACCGCAAAAAATGTAGACGCTTAATTATGATTGCAGGGCCCGCTCTAAAAAGCCCTGAAGACCACACTTCGGCAGTTTGTGCAGGTGAGTTGTACGGCCAGGGGGACCTAGCACAGGGGGACAATCATAACAATCAGTTGGCTAATTAAGTAAATATTAATTACCTAATTTCAGTCATTGAAAATATACATAAGGTTCCAATTAGCAACTTGTTCAGCGTCATCGAAAACCGTTAAATCAACTCTTCTTAGGAAGATGTAATGCAGGGGCAGCATTTTACGGCGTTCCGTGAAAAAGCTCCATTTGAACGCGTTTCTAGGTTTCCGGATTTTTTTATCAGAGCGCATCTCTGCGCCCGCGGTCCTGCCCTTCAGTGGCCGAGACGCGCCTCAGACGCGCGACCAACTCCTCTCCATCGTACGAGGGAGGCGACGGTGTGGCTTTGCGCAGCGACCACCGGGCAGGTCAGCAGGACCGCGGGCCCAAAGATGCGCTCCAATAAGAAACGGAAACCTACTAACGCGTCCAAAAGAATCATTTTTACGGGACGCAGCAAAATGCTGCCCTTGCCTTATATCCATCTAAAAAGAGTTGATTGGGTTGCTTTCGATGACGCTCCTCAAGTTTCGGAATGGAACCATTGTTATGATCGGCCACCCAGAGAGCCGGGTTCGGCTTCCTGGCAGCGCCATCGACCACCCATCGACTGACCAGAGTCTCTGTAGCCTCGGCATTCTGGCGCCGCCGAACATGCCGACCGACGCGGCGTGGGTGGGGTACGGCTTCGGGCGACGCCGAGCGGGCCACCCGGCACAGCGGGGAGCTGACTCCCCTGACACCCCGCTGAGAAACGGGGGCCCGCTTCCTCGGCCTTCGGACCGGGTGCTAACGAACGATGGAGACAAGTGGAGACGTTCGGGTCTCGGCGTGTGATCGGGAGAGCTGCTCTGTTCCCGCGTTCTTCTGGGAAACGGGACGAGAGGGATGCTTGGACCGGGGTGTGACCACGTGGGAGGTCCGCGACCGGGGAGACTGCAGAGACGTCCCGTGGTGACGAGAGTGCCCTTTCCCCTCGCGGGACCTTGGACAGGGACCCCCTCGCCACTTCAAGGAGGCTACATTAGCCGGTGCTCGGACTCGTAGAGAGTCTTCTCTTCTCAGACTCCAAAACGGAAAGATGACGATGTAAATATTCCTGTGTATAAACCTCTTCTCCTCTCGGTGAACGCTCCTCAGCATCTTCGGAGTCCACGACGCTTGGAAGTGGGAGCATGCTCGGCCCGGAATCATATCACCATGTATAATTTTACTAATTAAAAAGTTCATTAACAAATTGTACTTAATTAGCCGACTGATCATTACGATTAGCCCCCTATAGGCTCCTTGCACTGACGTCACATCGCATGCTTTTGAACACCATGTCAAAGGAGGAGAGGGCAGCTGCTTTTGTAAGAACTTTGAGTGACAGGTTAATCTTCTATAATCTTCTGGGAGGAGAATAGCGACGCCTGTGCAAACTCCGAGAGGCACAAGGGAGCATCCTGAGAAGAGGGGAGCTCCTTCTTGCCCTTTTCTCTGGAGGGCATCGGAAATGACGTCCCCCTGGCTTCGCTCCATGCATTGGGGATAGGGACGCCACCTCCTGCCACCGTGGGTGATATTTCGTGCTTGATTGAAGTTGTTCGACGAAGCAGTTACTTGAAACCCGCGCGTGAACGGTCGCCTCATCTTTGGGGACCCGGCGAAAGTTCTACGAAAGCGCAGCACTGGGGGAAAAGCAAGAAGCTCGCATCGAAAGCAGACTACGTAGCGGTGTCTGCTTTCGATGCTTCTTTCGATGCGACTTTGGATGTGTGCTGTGCTTTTCCCCGGTGCTGCGATTTTGTGAAACTTTCACCGGGTCCTCAAAGATCGGGCTACCGTTCACGCCGGGTTTCAAAAACATGTTTCGTCAAAAAATTTCAATCAAGCACGAAATATCACCCAGCCTATTTTGACGGCAGCCTGCCACCCCTGCCACCACACCCAACGCTATTAGAACAACTCGGTTCTAGAACATCGCTCGGAGGGCGGTCGCTTGCAGGAGTCTGTTAGACGCGCGCGCTCCGCAGTTAATACTCGCTATCATCATCATTGACGGCTGCGGTTCTGGCCTTTCTACAAATAACAGCATTGAAATTGTTTCTGCTGCTGTTGGTAGTCTACATTTTTGCTCTTTTACTGGCGAAGGGTAGAAGACTAACCCAAAACCATGCTGAACCCTGAGAGGAGTCGACCAAAGCGCGTGGAGCAGCTAGCAGACGAAAACGCGTGGATTAATGCGCCGCCAGCGCCACCTAGCTGCAGTAAAATCGGACATGGTCTCGGACCCCTGCAGTAGCCAAAGTCTATGGTAGTTCCATAACTGAGTGATCTAGTAACGGATTGACGCACACCTGCCAAAACGCTGTCTGCCATGGATGGATGGCGCTGGCTGCAGGAGCTGTACCTTGGCTAGAGGTAATATATAACTCTACCTAAAGATGGCCGCCAGTGACCGCATTCGCGGAGCGACTTCTTCCAAAACCGACGCGCCCCATCGCGGCGAAATACCACACAGTGCACTCTGGGAACTAGTTGGCCACTCAGTTTCGGTTTCGACTGAGCAGCTTCATCTCATGCTATCACGCCGCGACCGAACGCGCTGCTTGCGTTTTCGACTATCTGACTTTTCACGAATGTACAATACACTCATTCTCGAGCGATACAAAAACGAAGACCGGGGCATTTTCCTTGGTTCGCGAAACACCGGATATTGTGCGTGCGTATGCAAACGTAGTAAGACGTGGCTTAGTCACCTCACCCCACGAGCCCCACGAGTGCATCTTTGAGCTCGTGTCAGTAATCCCGTCTAGTACCAGTGAACTACAACTGAAATTTGGTCACCTTGAGCCCTACACGTATTTTGTTTGCCAAAAGTCCGCTTTTTGTTACTTCATTGGGAGAAAAGCAAGCCGCATTCTCACAGGAGTATCAAAGTTGAGCCAGCGTTGGCGCATTAACTTTTAAGGAAACGCAATAAGTTCGACCTCACTACTGCACAAAAGTTACTATGATGTCTTCCTCGTGTCATCACATATCTCACACTCAAATTTTATGCTGATATAAGATTAAGTTTTCGCAAACACTGAGATCGGCTAGCTGCGACGGAGGCCCTAACAAGCGTCCCCTACTCCTCGCTAAGCCTTTTTGGACGAGCTTTTACTGACGCCCAAGATCTGTGCCTGAACGGTGTGTCTGAAATTATCTCGGCATACTCAGTCAGGAAGAAAGCAAACACATAACAAGTATTATGGCCATTAGCAACCGTCAAATACGCTTTGAATAATTTCGTTCGTTTGGCGCACCGGGGTTCATGCCCGTCCGGCGCACTTCCACCGAATGGTGCGACATTCTTCACGCAAGTGCTCGACTTTTGCTTTCTTAAAACGGTTTGTATGTGCGAATGTGCCTATATGATTGCAGGATAACTTTATGCGTATACGCGATGTTGAATATTAGTTAAATGCAAGCGGGTGGGGACTTCACGAATTCGTGCAGTGCTGCGGGGCAGTACAGATAAGCGATGAGAAGTGTGTTCAAATGGAGCTTTTCAATGGCGCCTCCGAGTTTTACCTCGCGTACTCAGGCGTATTAAGAAAAACAGTAATTGCAAAAAGTTATATTTCGTCTATAGACGCACTAAACAAACAAACTTCCTGATCAAACAAACTAATGTAAAGGCGCGAGCTCGACGTATGCATACTTAATGGTGTCTACACCTTGTTGATTCGTACACAAGCAAGATACTCGAGCTTCGCAGCGTCGAGATTCCCAGCACTGGCTAGTCCACATACCTCGAAACGCTAACAGAAAGGCTCAAGTACAAAAATACAGCAAGCGTGCGTTAAGACAAGCTATACGTCTCGGGATTGTGCTAAAGCTTCGAGGTCTGGCCATTTAGGTTAGTTTAGACACCACAAATGACGCTCTCGGTACCAGAAAACATAAAATAACAGCCGTTTATAGTCCACGCTCTGTGTATAATCTCTTGTCGACGTGTTGATCGAAACCGAAACCATGGCACTCTCCTCCCTGGCCAACTAGTTCCCAGAGTGCAACGCGCGCCGTGTTGCATGCAGGACTTTATGGAAGTAGTCGAGATCAGTGCCGCATTCGCAGAGCGGGCAAACGCGATCCAGCAATTGTCATTGAGATCAGTGGGGACCACTGGTTATGATTTCACTGTGTCGGAGACCGTCTGGCGAACGTCTGGCACAGGGGAGGAAGCGGAAATTGCATAGAAGCAGCTGAGGAGCCGCGTTTAATTTTGCCGTTCAGGAGCCGCTCAAGGAGGATAGGAGAGTAGGAGGGGGCATGATGCCAGCCGCGTAGCTTCCACAAGCCATGCTCCCTTGACGCCTCGCCTCTTTCTCATTTTCCTCCCTACTCTCCTCACTCATCAGGCCAATGGGACCACATCACGTGACCGTAGCTAGCTTTCATCTAGCCTCCCGCTCTGATAAAACTTACCGGACGGAGCGCGCGCAAGCCTGCAAGGAATCCTACTGCGACCAACCATCCATCTCACACGACATGTCACGTGCACCAATCACCAAAGAGATCTACGGTCACGTTAGCCACAATATCGTTTAAACTTTTTATGACTAGGCTTCACCAATATTGCAACGTGCCCCCTCCTCCTAGTACTTCTAACCTCCTTGGAGCCGCTACTGAACGCACCCATTGCATTTGCTGCGCGATTAAACACTAATTCGTCATGACACTTGATTGGCCACAAATGACAGCAAACACGGGGTAAAGATCAGCTCAGAACGGGAGCCACTTCGTGCTGCCATACCGCCAAAGGGCCAAACAGCAAGCCAAAGCTGCTCGCCGAAGGCCTCGGAACCTTCGGAACTGCACCACAGTCAAAACAACTTCGGGTCTTAGCCCCGAGAGCGAACACAAGCGTCGCTGCGGTCGCCGCGCCCTGATTGGGTGAGGTGCACCGTGACGTCAGGCGGAGGACTCCGCTCCGCGATCTCGCATCGGCTCGCTTCCCAGCACCGGTTTCCTGGTTTGGCGTTGTGTGCCGCAAGCTCTTCGAGGAGCTGGACCTCGTTTACCCGGTGTACAAGACGTTGAGTTAGGCCGATATTGACGTGCTTCCGTACATTTTATAAGCCTGCTTGTCCCTTTTACCTTTAAAATGGGGTTACAAATCCCGAAAGCTATCGGCGGAGGCGATTCCGCCGATGAACCTCCCCGTCCGTCCACACGACACAAGGCAATCTTGCGAGGGGTCGGTGAAGTGTTTCAGACGCTGGAATTCTGTTCCTTGCATGTTCATGATTTAGGACGATATTACATCCCGCTTTCAAGGCATTTGAAGTGGCATTTATATCATGGGCCTTTGGGTGGTCGGCAAATTAGCTCGCGACCCCGACTCTGCGCTGCCACTCTGCATGCGCTGGTTCGCAGATGTTTTAAAGGCCCTGCGTCTGATTGATCTTTGAAGTGCTCGTGGAACAGGGTTGTTTTACATAAATGTAGCTTCTTCGTGAATTAATTATATAGTTTATACACCTATGCAAGCATATTTCTTAGAAGATGCACAATTACTGAAAATTAGTTTGTATGGTAGCAGCAAAAATGGCCGAATTGCCCCCAGTTGCCTGTATGATATGTATTGAACTGCCCAAAATATGCACAGCAATAGTACCGTAATTTGGAATGTTTATACTTTTTCCTGACATTCTTTATTCCAGCCTTGGGTATTCGGAAAATACACCGTTTAGTTTGAATTGTCATTTATTTCCAATTAAAAGAGACACTGCTGCAGGTCCCCAAAAGCTTCCTCAGCCTCCAAACTCCCTACAGCTGGACTCTCTGACAACAGAGGAAAACAGGCGTAAAAGCAAGCATTCGAACGTCTGTCCAGTGGTAGATGCAGCACTAGTAGCAGAAAATGTGGAACCTGTGAAGGGTGACAGTCTGCGTGAGAAAAACTTCTGGTATTTTAGCTTCAGGAATATTCGATTTAAGTAAAATCTCAATTTTAGGGCTTAAGGGACTAATAACGAGCTAGGCACCTTCGCTTACGTTTGTTATACATTACTTGAGGGTTGATATAAACAAGTCCACAGATACCACCCGTGTAGTCCATTGAAATACTATCCGAATCCAGCAAAGGTCAAATGCAAGCAATGTATATAATAAATGTTCCTTGTTTTTTTTACTTTGCCCCTGCACTTGGGCTGTCTTACTTGTGATTCTCTCCCCATGGCCCAGACTGTATTTAGCATGTTGCTCGAGCAGCATGCAGCTTTTCTGCTTCGGCGATCTTGTTTAAAAACAGAGATACAAAAAAATAGTATACATAACCTGCCAATTCATTCAGACCATCAGCAGCATTTATTGAGTGAGATGTAAATCTATAGTGATGCTCCTGCAATTGTGGCCATATTTCTTTATTTTCATATACCAGCTGTGATTCATGCGTTGCCTGCCCTGTCAACCAGGCTTAAAATGTTGGTTGAAGTTTCGCCTGCAGCTACAGGCCATACCTCAATAAAGCCACATATAAAAATTTACACTTCCTACGAAAAACACGCCAAAACAAATTAAATAGAAACGAGCGCGCCGACAGCTAGCGTCGTCACAGCCTCCACAGGGCGAGCGGGGCGAGTCGGGGAAAAATTCTCTCCTCGCCGTGACGTCACCCCGGTTCGCCGTAAGGGAGCGCCACGCGAACTTCTCGGGGAGTTGGGTGTGTCGGAGCGCGCCGGCTCTCCCATGCATCGCCACGGCCGGTTTGGAAAATCACCGTCAGGGGCGCTCTACTCAGCCTGTATGCTAGGCGCGCGCAGCTGGCGCAGGGATTTCCGTGCGGCAAGGCGGGTAGTGACGAGTTCACGCCCGCTTTCATCTGTTCTTCAGCGCTCGTGTGAATTTATTTCAACCGTTCCTGCATGCCCGTACGTCAGGTGACACGCGGAGACTATGGACGTTGCCCCGTCAACCTCCGGCGTAAAGAAAAAGCAGCGAGCGAAGCACTGCTTCGTTCCAGGATGCACGACAGGCTACAGGTCTGCAAAAGAAAAACACACGTTGTCCGCCGTTCCGAAGGAACAAGTCCTCTTCTCTCACTGGGACAGGAATATTCCGAGGGAGACACGCCTCTTCAGAAAAACTCCGGGGTGTGCGCACTTCACTTCGACGAGCGGTACATCGAGCGATACTTCTCTAAAGTATCGCTCGATCCGTTCGAGATATCGCTGTATGAGTGGTGTTTTCGGGTTCGTAGCGTCCTGCTGAACACGTCTGCGGCCAGTGTTGGGAAGTACTTTAAGTACATTTAACTAAAGTACTACTTAAATTAGGTTTAGGAAACTTGTACTTTACTTGAAGTACATTCTCTGAGTATGTACTTGTACTTAAAGTATTTTTTTCTGCTGCTTTCCGAGGAAAGTACAATTCCCGACTTCAAAGTACATTCCCCAAATTTGGTTTTGTTAAATTTGTATCACGAAGTGATGAATTGTCAACCTTGAAGAAATACTAAGAGAGATATTCTACTCTCACCAGAAACGTGAGCAGACGACGTATCGCCCCGTTTGTACTGGGAGCGGCTTTCCCGTAGCTTTTTGAACTCTTGCTGCTTCTCGGTCGGTCAGCGCAAGCGAGGAGGTTTAAAATATTAGGGGAGAAAAATTAATCATAATGTAGCACCTCAGTCTGTGGTGCGAAAAATTAAATTTTCAAGTCGAAGTATAAGAGACAACAGAGGAGAACGTTGTTTTGAGACATTCTCTTTTGTCTTTTCCTTCTATTTGAAAGTTCCTTAATTTTTTTCGCACCCCAATCGCAGGTGTCAAATCATGATTAATTATCACCAGCTCGCTTGCACACTTATCTTTTTATTTTATATTTTATTAGGGAGAGGGCATTTTTCTATGAGAGGATTGCTTGCGGAAGCTACGGGGCTGACGTCATGCTCTCTCCTAGTACATTTAACCCCGTGGGGTGCAACAATCCAGTGCAAGGGGCGCCAAATTCAGAAGAGGGTCTTCTAAACTTGGCTCCATTCCTGAAAAAAAAAACTACTCTGTGGCCACTTGACTTTATCAAATATTCGCCGCTGTTTCTGAGGTCATGCTCCCTTGATTACCCCTGGGCAATGCATACCAATTAAAGAAAATCACTGTATAGGGAAATGAAAGCGCATCATGAAAGATTGTGTTAAAATACTTGTACTTTACTTTGAAAGTACATTGTATTTATAGTACTTTACTTCAAGTACGTTGCTCCTAGTGTACTTAATAATTTACTTATAAGTAAATTATTAAGTACACTGGTACGTAAATGAGACGTTATAACGTCTCATTTACTTTGTACTTTACTAGAAGTACCTTTTAGATGTACTTTACCCAGCGCTGTCTGCGGCTCTTATTTTCTGAAATCCGAATTTCGGGTCAGCATCCCTTTAAGCTGGTTGCATGCACGTAGCAACACGACTTCATGAAGCTGCAGGCTTTCGCACAGAGTTTAATGTTCTTTGTACCATGGACTCTCCATAAAAATTTGCGTCGCAATGTCACAATGGTGTCCACTTTTGTTGATGGCAATTTCTATGCAACGACATAAAAATCTAGCGGAGGTGTCATCATTGGACTGTTCGGTGTGCCTCGGTATTCAAGAGGTTATATTCGGCTAGGCTAAAATATGCTTCCCCAGACTCAGGCTGTTCCTGTTCTTTGTGTTCTGTTATAACCCGTTTGAAGTTAAGTGACCAAAATGCGACGGTACCTAATAATTGTTTGCGGTACTGTCATTCTTGTCCTGATAGACTTCAAAGCAGAACGCTGACTGCAAGATATGCCTTTTCATGGTACCATGATAGGGTGTGTTCATTCTCAGAGTGCTTGTGGGTCTTGCCAATGGCTGTAAAGATCCTCGCTGTACTTCGATCCTGTGTTCCTATACCTATGTCCTGCCTAAAACAGTGTGATCCCGACAATCAAACTGCACTCATCTGGTGAGGAGGCACAATCTTTTTTGATCAATCGAAAATATGTGTTTACTCATCGAAGACAAATACGATCACTACTGGTTTCTGGGTACCCTTAGGTTTGCTCTAGACGCAGCCTTGAAAACCTGTTCACGCATGCCGCCGAGAAATACCCAGGACAGCCTTACGATGTTCATTAGTGTTGCTATTATAGTGTGGAAAAGACGGTACAACACGAGAAAGATATATTTGTTACCATATGTGGAAGATCACATGCCATAAGCCATTTTGTATGGGGTTAGCACAAAAGTAATGTTTAATTGCTTTTTCTCGAGAACTTTTAATTGCCAAAGTTACGACAATTACATTGCCTATTCCTGAATATTTTGTTCAGGAATGGTTCATGTAACATGTATAATATGGTACTTCGCTCACTCTCTTTTAAAATCAATTTTGTATTTCATTGCTAGTTTTCCACGTTGAATAAAAATGTAAAGTGCCAAAAATGCATTGTTTGCTTTGTGTCATGACAGCTTTTCGCGTTGTTTCTCGCCAGCCATGTCTGCTCTTGAATCACAGGGGAATTGCACCAGAAGTGTCCAGTGTCCTCAGACATATTTTAATGTTAAAGTGCCTGCGCGGTTCAGCGTCGATTCATTTGACAGACGTGACACAGCGGCTTGAAACGCGAAATTTCGTCACGGCTGCTGACACCTCGGTGGACGTTTCACGTATTTCGAAAACGCAGTACACGAAGAAAAAAAAATTTCCCCATTTTTCTATATTACCTCGGAACTCCGAACGAGAACGTTGCGGTGAGAATAGAACGACTTCAAGTGCGCATTTACCTTCGTCGACGCTCCAAAATCGGGTCGACTATCGAATCCAGGTTTATCAGACTTTCATTATGCCACGCCAATTAATTCTGTAAAAAAACACAGCCGACAAGTGGCCGGGAAAAGGTCCGCACGCAGCGCATTTCGGCCCCAACGCAGCCAAAACGCCGCTGACGCCGCGGTCGGATAGCATACAGGCCTCCCGAGGCGCCTCCTGGCGACAGATTTCCCTTTCGGTGCCGCGCGCCGGCCGCCGCTCGACACACCCAACTCTCTAGCCACCATACTAATGGGCTTATCCAGGAGGGAGATAAACTTCCTGGGGCCAGAGCTGACGTCTCTCGTTTCCGCGGCTCCAAGCGATTAGATGTCATCTCACGGGATCGTCCTTCCTCTCTTGCCCTACACCAGTGTTGCCAGGTCTACTGATTTATCAGTAGATCTACTGATTCCGTTCCGGGTCTACTGATTCACTGAAAAAAAGGAAAATCTACTGACTTTTTTTTTTAGTAAAAATATTAAAATTTAATATTTGGCCCCTTCAGTTCCCAGGGTCGCTTATCAAGAAAAACTCATATTCTCCCAGAATTGAAAACGAAGCACTGGCTAGATGGCCCAGATGCCCGTCCTATTCGAGTGACTTAGCTGTATATTCATCTACCTATTCACACAGAGCAGGTGCGACGGCATTCATTCGCCCGGAAGAATGCATGGGATCGACATTAAAATTTCGGTTTTTTCCTTTTATTTGGCAGACTTCGGCAAGAAAATGGTATAGTGTTACTCCTCGGTGGCTGAAAAAGCCAACGAATTAAGTTTCTCCACGTTTGAACGCAAACTTTGAGTTAGGCGAAAAGGAAATAAGCCCGTAGCAGATGACGCATAGCCTCAACAGTGCTCCGCGCCGACGGCGTTGCTTCAAAACCTTCCACAGCCCAGTAAGGAAAGATGGCAGCTTGCAGAGAACTTCTATTGGACATGTACGCGCGCACTTGGCGGAACGTCTTGTTTTGGTTTTGTCTCAATAATAGCGAGCCCGACAGGTAGATGTCGCACTGTCGCCCTCATCTGTTGATACCAAAAGTGGCTTAGTCTCGATTTCAAAGAATAATCCTCGAAATTGCAACAGTAATCAATGCGCAAAAATAATAATAATAATAAAAAACGTTCACGGTGCAATTTTACTTTGTCCTCCATAAAACAAGTAAACTTTAGTTGGGTGTAAGTGAATTACTCGAGAACTGATCTTGTTTGGCCAGGACGAGCGGGTTGTTAGGGATAATTAAACTTGAGGAAGAAAACGAGAAAGGACGGACAACCACAAACTTTATGGTTGTCCGTCCTTTCTCATTTTCTTCGTCAAGTTTAATGATCTTGTTGTTGTTTTTCATTTTTATTTGTGCTTATTACCATGTTATTTGTTACTCTATACTATTTCTTCGAAGTGTGGTTTAATGGAAATATCAAAACATGGCAAAACACAGATTTCGTAGAATCTACTGATTTTTGTGCAAATCTACTGACTTTTTGGGTATCAATCTGCTGACTTTTTTTTTCTCCATCTGGCAACACTGCCCTACACCCAGTGGCGTAACTAGGGGGGGGGGGGGCAGGGGGGTACAAGTGCCCCGGGCGCCACTTGGGAGGGGGCGCCAAGCCGAGTTCACCCAACATGTGCCCTATGGAAAAAAACGGCAGCGGGGCTACGCGAGGGCGCGAAATTTCATTTGCCATGGGCTATGAGGGGCGCGAAATTTCATTTGCCATGGGGGCCGTCATATCTAGTTACGCCACTGCCTACACCCTCTCCCATCGCTTTCCCCCCTTTCCAATGGGGAGCCCTTCACCCTCCCCCTCCTTCACCTATGTACGCAAACTTCGGGTCAATAAATGTTGTTGCTAGTTGGAAGTCTTCGTTGTCCGTCCCCCTTTTTGTGTATCTTCCTCGTGTTTATGTACCGTTACCAACACGCTCGTTTTGTACTTAAATCGGATCCTCGAGTCCGTAAACGACCGCAGCGCCGCCGCGTTCATCCAGGACACTGATCTCAATGACAATTGACTCCGTAAGTGTGACGTCATGGGTCCAAACAAACCGTTGCTAGGGTCCTTGTTATGGACAAATACATGTGGCTAGGTTTCGCTACGAAAACCTGACCGTTCAAAAATCAGGGGTAGGATTTAAACTTCTAAAAATCACAGATATAGAAAGCTTGAAAGTCTAACATGTTTCGACAGAAGTGTGCCGGTCAGTGGCGCACCCACGGGGGGGGGGGGG
>JAZHYW010034760.1:0-67262 GCA_037355805.1 Ixodes ricinus | reverse complement strand
GGTTCTCATCTTCCTTTCTTCACGCAATACATTTCAGTTGTCAGTACGCACTTCCCGTTCCCGCTCTACCTAACTCAGTCTGTCTGTCTTTTGTGACCGGTCATCATTCCGTTTCTACCTAGTGAACTGCTCTCCATACCTGCATATCTGTGTTGTTTATATACCTGCAAATCTATTGCAGCAATTAGCTAAAATAATTTTCACTCCCAGTGATACATTTTTGTGTGCCAAATATGTTAATAAATGTGTCGAAGTTGACAGCATAAGAGTCAATTCTGCAGAAATTTAATGCATCCAATGAAATTGAGGCCACAAATATTTTTCAGGCTGCTTTCTGTCAACTTTTATCAGCATGGTCCACACAAATGTTTAACATTATGTTCTTTTTCGACCGTTGAGAATTGCAGGCTTTTGCCTCACGCAAAACAAAAGAAGAAAACTTTCAGCCTTTCCACTTGGTGAAGAAGGAAGACCAGCGAGGCTGTATTATGGTTAGACAAGCTCAAGGACGACTGCTTGATGACCTCAAGGACGACGTCTAGGACGACCTCAAGGACGTAGAGTCTAGGACGACCTCGTAGGATTGATCTTCTAAGACGACCTCGAGGATGATGCCTACAGGACGATGCATAGACGACCTCAGGGACGCATTCAGATCACCTCAGGACGTCTAGGACGACCTAAGGACGACGTCTACGACGACCTCAGAGGACAACTTCTCAGCCGACCATCGAGGATGACGCCCAGCACTGAGCGACGCTAGGACGACCTCAGGGACGACGTCCAGACGACCTCAGGACGACGTCTAGGACGACCTCAAGGACGACGTCTAAAACGACCTCGAGGACAACTTCCAGGACGATTTCGAAGACAACGTCTAGGACGACCTCAAGGACGACGTCTAGGACGACCTCAAGGACGACGTCTAGGACGCTTCTCGACGACCTCGAGGACAACGTCTAAGGACGACCTCAAGGACGACTTCTATGACGACATCTAGGACGCGCCTAGAGAAATTCAGCATTTCTGGAAAGGCTGGAAAGGTTGCCGCCATCTATGAGCAAGGCCGGCAATGCCGATTGTCTACGGTTGCCGCCGTCGCTCATAGATGGCGGCAGCTGTCCAGATGTTTTGTCGCCGACATTTGCTTGGTACCGGACACGATCCTGGGGAACCTAGCCTCTTAACAGCTCCGTTGTAAAAATCCACAGCAATCTTTTTAGCATTGACACAGCGATTTGAAAAATAATTACAATATTTTATATTTAAACTTTTTGCGAGCCCTTTTTTCTTACAATATTTTGCCGCCAAGGGGAGAGGCACAAAGGAGCATGCGCGTCCGTTGCTCTGCAAGAACGACGGACGCTTCCCGCAATTCTTGGATAGAAAATGCTGTACTACTGCGGCACGCAGCTGCGGATTTTTGTTTCGGGGGGGGGGGGGGCCGCCCATTACAAAATGCTGTATGAGGGGAGGGGGAGGGAGGTCCCAGCAAAAAGGAAGATTTCCGGGGGGGGTTCGGGCCCCATGGGCCTCCCCTGGATACGTGCCTGCCATGCAGTTCAGCCGATACCAGCGACCTCCTCGCTTCCTCGTGCCCCGTTCTTCGGCAGCACCATGCATGAGTTGCGGAGTGAATTTTACGACAGTATGAAATGCGGGGCATTTTGAAGATTTGGGAATTTCTTGCGGACGCGGGACACGAGCCCTCAATGCGGGACAGTCCTGCGAGTCGCGGGACGGATGGTCACCGAGTACAGCCGTGTCTATTGGTGTGTTGAGCCAATTTTGAGGCAAAATCAGCGACCATGAAAAAAATCAAAGTAACCTTGTTTGATAATTCTCGGGGGAGCTCTGCACTGTTTGAGGCCAGAACTGGGGTACTAGAAACGAAGACTTACAGGGAAAAAATTCGAAGATATATAGATACAATTTGTTGCATATGTGGAATGGAGAGCGAAACTATGGAACATTTGGGTTTTCAGGTGCAAGAGGCTTAAACCTGCCCTTCCTGAGGGAAGAACAGGCATAGAGGGGGACCTGGGTTCCGGTGGAGAAGATGGAAGCTTGGACTATAAAAGGGTTGAGGCATCGAAAAGCAAGTTAGAGCATTGGTGAAAGGAGACTAGAGAGAACTGAGATTGTTAAAAGCAGCTAGCACAAATGGAGACAGGGAGGACAGAGGAAAATAGGGACTGCCTCCCGCGTGGCTCAGTGGGTCTGGGTTTCGGAAGGAACCCCAACAAGGTTGACGACCAGAGGAAAATTGGTGACTCCCAAGCCGTGGGGAGAAGGCGGGGTGCGTTTTCCTTTTTTCTTTTGTATTTGCTCGATCCCCAAAGGTCAGCCTGGTGATTCATTCACCCGGCCCGATGATAGCTGCAGGGATGTAGAGGAAAAGAAATTGGGTATTTAAGTGTGGGAGAAAAGCAATTTCTCAGGCTAGGTGACGCAAGCTATCGCCCGGCATTGCCAACATCATCCGTCCATCCATCCATCTGGGTCTCACTTTGAGCTAATCACGGACCTCATGCTGGGCCACGTGGGCCAACGTAGATCACGTGGTCCAGGGGTGTCGGGCGTCGGGTCTCGCTTCTGGGGTTTTAACCCAAACTTGTTGGCTTTGCCGTTTGGCCAGATCAGTGTTTTTGCCCGTTTGGCCTCTGAATGCCCAAAAATAAACTATCGCTCTTTTTTTTTCCTCCCGAGAAGAAGCCACATGCTCTACATATGCTTGCGTGGAAGCGTCCTTGCGGAGCACCCGGTTTGAGGCGGGACACTGGTTTCCGCCTTGCGTTCGCGAAATGTAGAAGTCGACGAGCACGAAGTTTCTTCAACCTTTGGACATTGTGCGTGTCACTTGCAGGTGTATCCACACGACGGACCAAATTGCTGCTTTGGTCCGCGGGCCGCGCATCACGTGATCTTACGTCACCGGTTTTCGAGGTCCGCCGGCGGTCCGCGGCCCGCGCTTCTGAGAAATGCCAAGCGACTTTTCTCGCCCGGACCTTGGCGGCGGACCGCGGCGTTTTTAGTATAATTGAAGCGCTAAGTCTGGCAACAAGCTGGCTGTTGACCGCCAACTGTTGAAGACGAAGAAGACGAACCTTTTGTTGTGCGACGAAAAGAGTTGACTATGCAGACCAAGATCTTTCCTGCACATCCAGGGCTTCATCCAGCATGCCCTTTTCGGTTCACTTAAGTCCTCCTCGTCCTCAATAGTCAACGCCAGGGCCACCGCGGCCAAACGTCTCTTTCGTTCAACCTCATCTTGGCTCCTTACAAATAGCCTCAAAGCAGCTCGCTGCATGCGTTTGGTGGAGCTGTGAGGTCGAGGGTTAGACCGGCCCGTTCGCTCTGTCGTCTGCTCTTTTGGTCCGCCGTGTGGATGCTCATTGCAGCCGGGCGGCCCGCGGGCCGCGCATCACGTGATCAATCGGTCCGCGGCCCGGTCCGTCGTGTGGATACACCTTTAGACATGCTTAATTGTGTTGATTTTCTTTATGCAGGCGACCGTGTACAAGCCGACAACGAAACGACCCCTTGTGGATTTGACGCAGTGTCGTCACTAAAGTCAGCGTTACCTAGAGCCACTAAATAAGCTACGCTTCAGAGTAACGACACTTGGCCATATTGTGGCTTAAAATCATGGTTGCCAGTTATCTGAAGCTTTATCTGAAATCACAGGAAACGCTTTTCCGGCCTCCACAAAGGTTTAAACAGTCCGCGACAGAGAAAAGCAATGTTACATGAGCTTCCTAACACCGAACCAAAGGCTGAGGAAGTCGCACTTTTGATTCATGACGATCTGCAGTTGCGTCTGCTCTGCACAAGCCCCAATATGGCGGCGCCCACAACAATGTCGGGGAACGGAGTGCCGATACTCTAAGCGCAGCTCATTTAGTGGCTCTAGCGTTACCCAAAGCGGTGGCCCGCCGTGCGCACCCCCCTTCCCCCCCTCTCCCGCTCTCGTGGCTTGCTTCGACCACCCCCTTTCACTACCCAGCTGCACCCCTGAGCGATGCACCGGGTGCGGTCCGCTCCCCCGCATACCACTTGTGACGCCACTGGTTTGCGTCCTCAGTGTCAGAACCGTAGCGTCCTATGCTTCCATATGCTGCCCATACGTCAAAAGCGGACCCGAAGTGGCAAGAAATGACGTCACAGAATCACAGAAGATGATGATGATGATGAATAGAGTGTCATCAGGGGCCAACGTTGTCAGGGGCTTTATCACGCGCGATCCTGGTGGTTGGTGGTCGTAGAAATGCTGGCGAAAATAGCAAGCGAACGCGAGTGTCGGCGTCGTCACGGCGCCCCAACTTCTGGCTACCGATACTTCCGTGCACTGTCACACTGGAGAGCGACCTGCGGGGGAACAGGTTTGGTGGTGTATGAGGTCACCCGGGAAGGTGAGAAGGAGGGGACTCAGAGGAGTACTGTCAGTACTGTAGATGCAGGGAAAGGGGAGAAAGGGAAAGCAAGAACGTAAGAGAAGAGAGGAAGTTTCTCTCCACCCTCCACCCCAGCTTTCTTGCCCTTTCTCCCCTCGCCTGGCGTGGACATTAAGTCGCAAGTGCGACACGCGCTACGTTTTCGCGTGGAGAGGGGGCAAGCAAGTGGAAGGGCGCGGCGACACAGCAGTGAGCAAGGAAGGTCCCATGCAGTGGGACATTCCGTCAAATACAATAGAGATACAATCGACAATAGAAAAAAACAGAATATTTTTGCTGCTGTTTACCGCCCACCAGATGGTAGCATTTCGGCATTTTTTGAATTTTTTGAATCATTTTTGAGTTTTATAAACGAGAGTCATTATAACGTCATTTGTGGTGGTGACTTCAATATAAATATGTTTTCTGACAGTGCCACGAAAAAACAAATGGAGAGCCTTGTTGGCGTGCACGGGTGTACTAATACAATCACTAATCCCACCAGAATTACTTTGCACTCAACAACTGTTTTAGACTTATTTATTACAAATTATCACCTAGATAGAGTAAAAAGTGGAGTAATTAGCTGTGACCTGAGTGACCATCTTCCAATATTTTTACAGGTGCAATATAATCTACGTAGGAAGACAATAAAAAACCAATCCATATTTATTCAAAATGTAGAAATCAAAAGCCTCGACGCCTTTAGACGGGACATAGCAGCTATAAATTGGGACGCCGTGCTTGAGCAAAGTACTGCCGACGATGCTTATAACACATTTCTAGAACTTGTTCTTCAAATGTATAGACATCACTTTCCGTATAAATCCGTAAGACAATCCAAAAAGATTCGAAAACCGTGGATAACCTGCGCCATGTTCAAAAGGATTCGCAGGAAAGATGCTCTATATAATCGATTTATTAAAAACCGTGATCCAGACGCTCTTCAAATTTTCAAGACTTATCGAAACAACCTAAATAAAGAACTAAAGAATGCAAAAAAACGTTACTACTCTTCCCTTTTTTCTGCATCAAGTGGTCGCACCGATGTTATGTGGAAGCATCTAGGTTCTTTGGTTAGGGGTGCTCCTGTGTCTAACACCATTGAAACGTTATTGTACAAAGATGTTTACGTAACCGGTAAAAACTTAGCAAATGTGTTCAATGATCATTTTGTAAATCTAGGTAGCACTGTCGATGGATCCGACTGCTGCAAATACATTCAGCAAAGAAACTGCAATTCTATTTTTTAGAGCCAATTACCAGCACAGAAGTTAGTAATGTGATAATGCAGCTAAAAAATAGTGCAAGTTGTGATGTTGATGAAATACAAATTCGTCCAATTAAATATGTCATCGATATAATTGCTCCCGTGTTAACGTATATATTTAATCTTTCTTTTGAAACGGGTGTATTTCCTACACGAATGCAGATAGCAAAGGTGTCTGTTTTATATAAAAAAGGCGATAAAAATGAGCTAGGCAATTATAGGCCCATCTCTATATTGCCCGTTTTTTCTAAAGCTTTAGAGAAATTAATCTATCATCGTTTAGTAAACTTTTCAAACAAATATAATCTTATCACCTCTTCTCAGTTTGGTTTCCGGAAGGACTGCTCTACTGAAACAGCGTTACTTACCCAAAAGAATTCATTTTGAAAAAATTTGAAAACAAAAAAATAGTGCTGGGGTTATTTTTAGATTTCACGAAAGCATTTGACTGCCTAAGTCATGATGTCTTATTTAAAAAACTTGAAATGTACGGTATTCGTGGACAGGCACTTTTGCTTTTACAGTCCTACTTGCAATATCGTAAACAATTCGTATGCATGAACAGTTTCTCATCCACTGTAAAACCCATCACCTCAGGTGTTCCGCAAGGAAGTATTTTAGGACCCTTTCTTTTTAACTTATACGTAAACGACATTGTGAACATTAACAGGGAAGCAAAATTTGTTAACTACGCGGATGATACTAGCATATTTTTTTCTTCCGAAACAGGTGATGACCTAATAGATATGGCCAACCACACCTTATCAAAGATAAAATCCTGGAGCAATTGTAACTCTTTAAAGGTAAACATTAATAAAACAAAAGCAATAATTTTTCGTCCAAAAAGCAAGTCTGTGGTCTTATCTAGATCACTGAGTTTAAATTCTTGTCCAATTGAAATAGTTAGTTCTTTCAAAACTCTTGGCGTTTTTTTTAATGAGAACATGTCCTGGGATTGCCATATAAATTATCTTATTCCAAAATTATGCCGAGTAATTGGGATCCTAAACCGCAACCGTTCTTTGTTGCCCACGAATGTTAAGATGTTAGTTTACAACTCTCTATTTTACTCTCACTTAACATACTGCCATCTAGTATGGGGTTCATCTACACTAACCAATATGGAAAAACTGTTTTTGTTACAAAAAAATATTAAGGAGCATATGCAATGTCCCTTATGATGCTCACACTTCTGAAATATTTAGAAATTTTAAGATAATTACTATTTACAACTTATACGATTATAGACTATGTGCTAGTTTCAGGAGGGAAAAATAAGGGGCTCATGTTTTTTAGAAAACCTTGCATGTTTACAGGAAAATTCACCAGCATACCCCACTCGCGGCGCGGAGAAGTGGAAGGTGGTCACTCAGCGAACGAACTATGGTCTCCAAATGCTTAAATTTGCCCTACCACACTTGTTAAATAATTTTTATATTGATGATGTAGATTTTGACTCCAAAACTTCTAAAGAATTGCGTTTGTATTTTTGCTCCTGATTTGTACCTGATTTCTATATTTTTTTTATTACTTTTATTTTGCTTTATTATTAGACCAAAGTGCAGAGTTTTGTAAATTTTTGCTGCGTTTTCTGTTTGTCCATTTGCTTAAAAAACAAAAAAACAGGCAAGTGCGTAGTTTTGTATATTTCAATTGTTGCTTTTTGTGTGTGTGTGTTTTTCTTTTTTTTTTTCATTTCCGTTCCGTTGCTGCTGACCATTGTAGGGGCCCGAGGACCAGTCAAGCTGCATATTGCAGCTTTTTTCCACGGGCCCCACCATCATAATCGATGGAAATAAAGATTTATTATTATTATTATTAGATGTTTTTCTTTTTTCTTTCTTAGCGAGCAGCACTTGATGTAATGTGAAAGACTTCTTCACCCATAAACCTCCTCTTCTAGGGGGCTGCATTATTTTCTCTGAAATGGTGCAAACTAGAGTTCCTGTAGTGCAAACGCAGCTGTAGCGCCACTGCAGTAGCGCTGGCGCAGTGCAAGCCACATGCTTGCACTGCAGGAGCGCACGTGCTTGGCAGGCTTGTAAGCCGGGAGATCGCCCTCGTTGTCCCGCTAAAATTCACCAGATCGTTTGCGCCTTCACGCTCAGTTTATTAATCTACCGTACTCCGCAGCTCCCGTTCACGCAGCGGAAAAGGGGAAGGGGTCAGCGGTGTCAGCTGCACCTTCTCCCAATTGGTCACGCGCACTATGTCGTCACACCAACAGCTGCGCTGGCCGAGCAAGCAAGGTCCGTGCAGGGTTTTCACGTACAACAACAGCGTACAAAAGAACTCGCGGGATTTCTATGATAGCTGCAGCGCTTGACTCAAAGGCTAGCCCGAACTGTCATTATCGTGGAGAGGACGCCTGATTGACAGCGGAGACGGCCCCGTCCGTCATTGTGTCCCTCGACAATGGACAGGTGAGCACGACGCCGAGTCTCGTTTCCTCGACTATTTTGGGACAGCGGCGCCCTGCTATTCGGATCGCAACCGATAGTCGGTTCTACTCCGTTTTACTTCGTGATGGACGCCGCCGCGGACGCTACAATCCATCCTATAGCCAATCCAGAACCGCGAATGCATCATGCACGTCGTTTGTCGCTGCGCCCCTACCGATGGTCACGTTGACACACACAGGGCGCTGGTCGGCTGCGATGGCCTGTAGCGTCCGTTCCGGTTCATCCTAGGGTGAAACAGAGTGTAGACTGTACACATGAGTAGGAGCTGATATACTATATAGTGACATGAAAAGTATGTGTATCAAATTTCGTCACAACATTAAAATATATAAAATTGACCGACGTCAGAGAGAGAGAGAGAGAGAGAGAGAGAGAGAAAGCCTGACAAAACACTTCCTTCTTTTTAATATTTATTATCTTTGTTATATCCATTATTCGCGTTGAATTGATCGATGCAAGCACTGTCCACTGGTTTTGTTGTTGTTGTTGTTTTTCGCTCGAGCGCATCTATCTTTAAAAGATTAAAAAAAAAAGCTCTTCTGATCCAGAAATGTGATAGTTGCCGGAGCTCTGATCACAGGAAAGATGATTCCCAGTCTCCCGTCGCAAATTGCATTTCCGGGTCACCGTCTGGGGACCTGTCAGTTAAAGCTTCCTCCACATGATTCTATCGATTTTGTTTGCGTGTTCTGCATACATATGGTTACTTGTAAATAACAAAGCCACAGCAAAGCCTGCATGCCCTTGTGGTTCCGCGAGCCCATGCCCGGGGAACCGCCGAGAGGACACCTGTGACCTGTGTCTGTCACGCCCACGGTGGAAGAAATACAGGCATTTCTTCCACCGTGGTCACTACCCCGTCGGGGACACCGGGGCAGTCTGGTCCCTCGTCAGAAGGTTCGCCACCTTCTCACTAGCGGTCGTCACCGTGCCAAAGAATAAGTTCATCCACTGATGTGGGAGCTTACGTTTTCGTGAGCAAAAGCCAATTTGCATCTCGACCACCAGCGCTCCATATTTCTCTGTCCATCGCTGCAGTCTTTCTTCGATGATGAGTGGAGCACGCAATACCGAGCAGGTGTCGCCCCTTCTCTCACTCCTGGAGGCACGTCACTTTGCTTCCATGACATTGGAATATGGACACGGGCAATGGCTTTTGAGGGATTATGCCTGACCCCTTGCTCGCATCTTCCGGTCCCAACCTTTGCTTCAGTGGCTTTGGGATCCCTTTACTCCCCGACACTGTCTTTACGCCCTTTATGCTCGCTTTTGAATTACTGCGGATGACGGCCTTCCGCGGGTTTTGCGCTGGTATTGGCGATTTTCATCGTTTTTGAGCTCTACCTTCGCGGCTTTGTCTTCAGATGGCCAGGAGCTGTGAATGTCTGGTTTGCCTGGAGAGTGCTGCCGGAGCAACAGATTCAACGGAGAGTCGCGTCTTTTCTGCAGTGCGTGGCGCCGTTGAAAACAAAGTGCAGGAATCGGAACTGAGAGTTGCGGCGATCCAAACTCCGCCCTTGTTTGGAGAAACTGTGCTCCGACAAAGAAGTTTACTTTAGCCATTAGGAACGCGTCAGTCAAGCTGGCATTCGGTATATATATATAGAAGAAAGACGCCTTCCTCCCCGTTGAATCTGTTGCTCGGCAGCGTCTCTCGGGCATATATATATATATATATATTTTTTTTTTTGTTGGCATAAAATTTTGAGAGCAAATTATCGCTATTGTTGCAGTTCCTGTACTTCAAGCGAAAAGCTTGTGGTATCGCAAAAAACCGGGGGTCGCGACTTGATATTTTATATTTTTTGGGGGTCGCAGCGGAGTACTGCGGTAGGGACCCGGGGGGCCTGACAGCACCTCTCTCTAATGCTCTAAACGACTTTCCGCGGGTTCAATTTGCGCAAATTCGGCGAAGCGTGGTTTTCTGGAATATTTTTCGGGCACGAAATTTCGGGAATGGGGTTGGTACGCAATCTTTGTTTGCATGGGGGAAATTCGCCAGGGTTCTATTTTTCACGATAATAGTCAAGTTGCGAAACTAGCGAAAATTAGATCCTCGCGAAAATGAAGTCGTTCACAGTTTGTGCAATTAAATTGTTCCTGGCTCATTCAGGCCATACGCCGCATTCACACTGGCGGCTGAGCCGCATTCGCAAAGCGGTTGCGAGCGCGGTTGCTTAAAGATACAGTAGTGATTCACGCGCATCTGATGATGAAAACAAGCGGATCAGCTTCGCGGTTGCGATTCGAACGCCAGTGAGAATGCTGCATCTTGCAGCTTATATTTGAAAGAATACGAAAAGTTCCGTGCAAAACTCCACACCCCTCCCTTAAAAAAGAAATCACCACGTTCCTTCCAGATTAATTATAATATTTAATCCTATGTTGGCTCCAAACTGGTCCTAACTCCCAGATGTGTTTTTTAAGCTTTACAAAATTGTAAAAAAAGAAAAAAAGAAGAAGAAAGGCGTAAAAACTATGTAAATGAGGTTTGCGCACGTATGAAGAGGGACATAATATGGGATTGATTGACTCCGTAAGTGTGACGTCATGGGTCCAAACAAACCGTTGCTAGGGTCGTTGTTATGGACGAATACATGTGGCTCGGTTTCGCTACGAAAACCCGACAGTTCAAAAATCAGGGGTAGGATTTAAAGTTCTAAAAATCACAGATATAGAAAGCTTGAATGTCATATATGTTTCGACAGAAGTCTGCCGGTAATCGCTCGTTTCTGAAATATTTACGACTGCAACTTCCGGTCCTCAAGATACCTATAGCAGACGACGAATGCAAGAAGTATGCCGTCTGCTGCACGCCGGCAGCCAAGCCGGGGCCGTCGTTTGAATCGTGTGAATAAAGACGATATTCTGACATCGCATTTGTTTGAAATATAATGAGTTTCGGACACTTATAACAATTCATAGTGGGGTGCGATGCAAAATATGGTTTATCGAAAGTCCGGGCGTCGATCGAGATGATCGTCTGCTAAAAGATCGCATTGCACCCGTGAGGAAAAGCACTTCAGGCGAACGGTTGAGATCCCAATTTTTGTTTGCGGACTCGCGCTATGCGAGGGTGCTTCGTATGCCTGGTTGTAACCATCGCGTGGAGAAAGATTCTTGCAGTTTCTTCAGATTTCCGCAAGACCCCAAAGCGCAAAAGAACTAGATAAAAAGCATAAGGTGAGTTTATTACAGATTGTACTCGAATCGCGGGTTCGATGGAGATCTTCACCAAAAGAGCAAATCCACGGAATTTAATGTATACCAAGGGGGAAAAAAAGCAAAATACTGCGAAATCGCGATAGACATGCAATTCTTTAATAACCTGACAACAACAATAATAATAACAACAAACGACTTACCTCGACGGCGTACGATTTGTTTTCTCATGCTGGCCTGCATGACGCCGGTAATGCACTTCAGGTCGTTGTCGTAACTGATCTGCATGACGTGGTTTGATTTTACTGCATTTTCACCCCTTGTAACTAAACTGGGTTCTTTGCAGAAAAAAAAAAAAGCGCACATTGCGGAGGCCTCTAACGGCAATGGTGATATACTTGTTTTTGATACTCGTTTACCGACGCAATTCAATGAAGACGCCCGCTGCAACAGAGGCCAGCAAATCTATCGTGTCGTCTGCTGCCAAAGCAAAGCGAATTACAATACTTCAGAAATGGCTTTCATCGTTGCAATACGACACTGAGACGACAAGAACATCTTCATAATTTGATATCAAGAAGTTGGGTTGCTTACAAAAAATTATTTACTTACTTGTAAGCAAAAATCTAGCCTCATGGGGAGTCTCCATGCATTAGTCCATAGTAACGCCCCTAACAATGGTTTGTTTTGGACCCAGATGCCATGTTGTGACGTCATCACTTACGGAGTCAATTGTCACGATAAGTCGTCTGATTAACTAAAATATGTTAATTGAATTATTAATTAGGGGAAGGAAATAATGGTTCCAATGAGAAACTTGCTGAGCGTAATCGAAAACAAGACTAAATTTTAGACACACTTGTAGCACGTGGGAAGCACGGTCGAGCTGCGTTGAGCGCTAAATACTAAGTCACCAGTCGTGCGGCAGGAGCAAGGCTACCTGTGCGATATGACGGGCCCGTGCGAGTTTTTTCCGTCCCTTATCATCCACGTTTTCTCACCACGAGCTTTCTGCCTGTTGCACGTGTGGTAACGTTAGCGCACTACTGCGTTTCCCACGAGCTCAAAGTATTTCTAAAAATTACTGATTTAGTGGCTTTCGAGGCCGCTCAGCAAGTTTCTAATTAGAACCATATATTTATTTTACAAATTAAAAAAACAAAAAACGTTAATTAACGAATATTAGTTAAACATTTGTTCGACTTATCGTGACAATTAGCCCCCCTATATTTTGTCCCCCTGGCCGTATAACCCACTTGCACAGAACGAATAAATGTTTCACGGCTTTTATAAAACAGATCTGTATAAAGCCTAAAAAAGAAAAACGTCATCCAGGTCAAAACGGATAGGGGCGGGGATAATCCGGGTTGTGCATTGCGAGCTCTCTCTACACGTACTCCGAACTGCAGTGACACTCGGCCACCGATACCCTCTAAAAGTCCGTAGACCACCACAGGTGCGTTCCAGGGGCGTAGCCAGGGGGGGGGGGGGGGGGAGTCTTATAAAACCCCAGCCCCCCCCCCCACAAAAAACAACAACAACAACAACAACAACAACAACAACAACAAAAATACATTTCTGGCTACACTATGTGGTAGAGTAAACAGAATTCGTATAAATTTTCATAAAACGTGTCTTTAGCTGGTATATTAATGGATCATACTCAAATTTCACGAGTGTAGGGAATTAGAAAAAAATATTTGAGACGACAGAATCATGTTCTTTCTCCTAGGGGATGGAAAGCGGTAAAAAGCGTCCGGTGGACGCTGCTCCTCGCAGCAGACAACACGCTCGGATCTGCTGGATCTTCTCTCGGAGTCTCAACGCTTTAATGACCTTGCTTTGTGTTGTGCCATTTCTAACTAGCAGCGTCAAACAAACGACTTTTACCGTTTTCCTCCTTCGCGTAAAACAAACAAACAAAAACAACAACAATAACAACAAACAAACAAACAAAGTTTTTTCGACTTGCGTATTATATTATTTTTCTTTCTAAAACCTACACTAATAAATTATAATGGAACAGTCGAGACTTCGGTGAGAAAAAATGAAGAAACTTTGTAGTCGAAGGAAATGACAACAGTAAGAAACGTCTACTGTTGCCCTTTGAGACATTCTTCTACTGTTGCCTTTTCCTTCGACTGGAAATTTCCTAATTTTTTCGCACTGCAAAGCCTAAGGTGTTACAATCATTATGATTAATTATCACCAGCTCGCCTGCACACCCACTGTTTTTTTTTGCTACACTCATAAAGTTTCAGTATGATAAGTGTACCACCTAAAGACACCTTTGTGAAAAGTTTAATTGCCTTCAGTCATTTGGTTTATTGATACGATTTTCTTTTTCGCCCTGTCAGCGCTCGGAAACATCTCGTGGAAAGGTCTAAGAACATTTGGAATATCGCGCAATTCACCGACATGCGTGCGCTGCATGATTGAGTGGGAATTATTTTCCTACCTCTTTGTTAAGACAAATGGTTTTTTTTTTGAATGCGATAGCATTAATTGTTTTATGGAGCGGAGCCGGCGGCGTCTGTAAACACAAAAGCGAAAAAACGTGCAAGCAAGCCGGCGGCGTCCCTAACCGCGCAAAACCTGAAAGAAATTCCCAGGAGCCGGCGGCGTCTAAAACTGCTGTAGTAACCGAGGAGAAACGTGAAAGAAATTCTCAGGAACTGGCGACGTCCGCAACCGCCGCAGATTACCGCTGAGAAACGCGAGAGAAACGACGCGTGTAGTTTCAAGGAACGCCACCCCGCAGAAAAGCCTTCTTCCTGGCGCTCCGGCCCGCTACGCCATAGGGAGCCTACATACCCGCCGACTCCCTACGCCAGGATACGCCAGGAAGGAGCGAGCTCGGCCGTCGCTCTCGTGTAAATCGTCGCCGGAAAAGGGGGAGGGGGGGGGGGTTGCTTTTGCTCCTCTCGACGCCGTGGCACATGGCAGTGCCCGAGGCATCTGTATTTTTAGTGGCGTGGACCGCCTTCTTGGATGGAGTTGAATGCTTCCAATAAACGTCGCACCCGGTGAAGTTTTCATGAATTTACTCGCAATAATGCCTTGCGGGCATTATTGCGGGGAGAGTGTCTCAATAAACTTGTTCAGGTACGCAAACCGCGAAACAAAATAATAATAAAAAAAACAATATAGCCCAGGAAAAAAAAAGTGAAACAATTAACGATTGACCGGTATTATATCGCTATACTGAAATCACCGTTATTTTGCTATTTTTCGTAATTGACTGTACAGTAATTTCGCCGAATCAAACGAGCATCATATGTTCTGCAGTTGGGACTTCTCCGCCGTTTGATCAATAAATTGACACGCGCATAACTGATAAAAGCCAGTGTGGAAAAAAGAAAAGAAAGTAAGAATTTTTGTTCTGTATGAATATTCAAGGTTATGCGAGACCCTCTGATGAGCAATGACGCCATTCGAAACTGAGCGCCGTCGTCAAATGCTATATATATATTTTTTTACTGCTGTACGTCACTGCCAGCTGCTGCTTACGCGCGCGCAAGCCCGCTCTGAAATGCCGACTCGTGGAGAGCACAAGTGGTCAGAGAAATGCAGATATTTCGAGGACATAAGCGTGTTGCGTACATTGTGGACAACGAACCAGCAGCAGGACGCTGTCCGCCGTACGCAGTCACCGGAACAATCGCTTGTTGAACCTGGCGAGCGACGTCGCGGTGTGTCGAGCTCCGAGAGCTCCCACCGTTCCCACCAGATGGCGCCACTTACCAAAACACCAACAAAAGAAAAATGGAGCGCAGATTGCGAGCATCCACCACTTGCAACAGTCGAGTCGCTGCTCGATGAGGGACTGGAAGCGTTGTAGTAGCTGTTTACTTCGTCGCGTTGCTTCCGTTGATTCGAAATGGCCAGCTCTCGAGCGTGCTGTGCGAGTGTGGGGACGGTGCCTTGATGCTTTGAGACCTTCCGAAGCGTTCGAACGAATCGACACCAAAGGTGAGTTTGGACGCTAAATTTCTTCCCGTGTCGATGTTGTTCAAAATCGAAACCTCGGCATCTCTCGCCCTACGCTCGCTCGAAACCTTCCGTTGAAAGCATATCGCGTAATGAAATCGGTGTCGTGGGGCGTTTCTCTCGGAAGCGTTTGCGCGTGGATGAGGCGCTCCGTGATCGGAAACGTGAAGGTCTTCGGTGGTCGCGCGGGCGTATTGTATTGACCGACTTCAAAGCACGCGAGGAGCTAGCCAGGGAAGCGAGCATATGTCAACTCTCGGCTTATTGGCACGCCATGTCGGTGAATATGCAGGAGCGGTAGGACCTCGGAGCTGGTTTTCTTTGCTCGAAATACGTGGCGCTTTAGGCAAACCCAGAAATGCGCTTATTGGCGCCCGAAGGAAAAAAAAAAAAAGAAACAAACAAACAAACAAATACATTAGTGCTTTTCTTTTTGCCGGCAGCATTAAATTCTGTTTATCAAATGCTCGACCATTCTCGCAACAGGTGGTGCGAGATTGATAATTTTTCCCCTTTCGCGAAAACGATGGCATATATATATATATATATATATATATATATATATATATATATATATATATATATATATATATGTGTGTGTGTGTGTGTGTGTGTGTGTGTGTGTGTGATAATTTTATGGGATGTATGCCTTTTTGCATTAAATATTAAAAAGAATAATGAAATATATCGCGCACATTCCATTCAGTTCTTAAAATACAAATTTGCTTAAAACGCGATCGCGGTCCATTTTTTCTGGTTTCCCTAAAAACATGCTTTCCATTAATTGGGGTTGTGTGGATATTTATACAGCGAGTACATGCTTTCCATACTTGGGCAGATCCGTTTTGTCACACGATTAGCAAGTTAGATATATCAATCATTCCAATTTGTAAACTCCATTTTTCATCAACATTGAATTAATATCAAAGCGCGAAATGACAACAAATCTGATCACATTATTAGTGTACACTTTGCATGGGAAGGCGATTCTTTCAAAACATATTTAAGATATATTAGTTTCCAGTTAAAGCGAATTTCTACATGTTCAGAAAACCGCATGCGTGATTTGTTTCATTCTAACGACCGTGCTATTTCCAACAGCCTCCTAAAAAAAAAAAACAAAAAACAGTTATTACTTGGAATTATGCGGTCGCTTGCGTCACCTATATTCAATGCAATTCAAAATGAATACGCAAAAAAATTACCCGTGATTGAGCATTTTGAATTTCTACATGTTCAGAAAACTATGTGATTTGTTTCATTCTAACAACCGTTTTATTTCAAACAACCTCTTAAAAAAAATTATCGGTTATTAAAATAAATACGAAAAAAAAAACTGTGATTGAGCATTTTAAATTAACTGCGCGTAGGAACGCATGAACGAAACTCGGAAGTCACACGCATAACTCTGTTGCAGGTTAGAAGCAAGACAAGCTCCTCCCACAAAGCCCTCTGTTCGCCGTGATTGGTGGTCTCCTCCTTTCCACTCAACTCCTTTCCAGCGTTCGCTCTGCTCAAGTAGAAAGAGTGGAGGGCTTTGTGGGGAGGCGCTTCTACCGCTTTTCGCAACCTGCAACAGACCATAGCCATAAACACGCTTTCCTGCTGCTACCACCAGATCGCGGCCATGATGTCACGCCAAAGCGGTGGCGCTGCTGTCGTGCGCATGCGCTTCACTTTACGCAATTCGGTTTTTGCGCACCTTTTGTGGGCAAACGCGGACTCCTTTGAGTACAGCGTGTTTGTCTTATGCGGAGCGGAACTTCGTCTGCTTCTTGCGGTGACGTCAGGATTCGCCGAGCTCTGATTGGCTCCGATTGGAAGGATAGTGGGTAGATCTCAAGGCAGCTAGCATTGAGGTCTACCCACTATCCTTTCAATCAAAGCCAATCAGAGCTCGGCGAATTCTGACGTCAGTTCGTCTGCTCAAGAAGCAGACGAACTTCCGCTCCGCATTGCCGACGGTTCGTGGGATCCCTCTGCGTTCGAGAAGGCCAGGGACGATCGACGGATGTCCTTTCCAGGACGACTTTCGTACGTCATTTAATATGGCGAATGTACGACCGGTCTCTGTCGTCGCCTCGGGGTGGGCGCGCTCTTGATTTGCGCCAGAAATCGATGGCGAATCACCTTAAAATAGATTTTCATCGCCCGACGGGAGGCCGTCCCATTTAGAGTCGTTACCTCTTGTACAAACACCTCGGCGAAGACGCGCCGCGTGCTTATGAAAGCGCAGGAAGACAAACACGCGACGTACAAATAATTTGCCTGCTGCCAAAAAAGAAAAAAGAAGTTTTTTCTTTTATTTTGTGCCATCGGTTTTATTTGAATAGAACCATGTTATTAAAGGGGTCCGCGAATAATAATAATAATAATAATAATAATAATGAGATTAATAATAATGAGATTAATAATATAACTAATCATATTAACAAAGAAAGAAAAAAAAAGCTACGAACACTGCAGATTTTGCGTCCTGCCGCGCTGCACAGGAGGCTTTAGCAGGCCAAACAATAATTTCCGGGTATATACTGCTTTCTTTTGTCTCCTTGATCCCGCATAATTAATAGCGTTTCTATTTAATTGTCCCCGTGCGTTTTTTATTATTTTTTCTTTCCCCCGTACCTCGTAATGAACCAGCACGCAGAGAATTGCTCGACGCTGTAATTTGTTTCCTCTTTTAGTAGTCCGCAATGTTACTTCCCTGCCGAGCTTCTGAGCAATGCAGAGAAGCAAGCTTAGCGGAGATGCGAAGAAAACCGCACGAGGAAGCCGTGGAATGTGGGGCTAAAAGTTTCTTGAGGAATGCGCGGATTGCAACAGTAATTAAATCTGCAGAACGATCGAGAAAAGATTTTAAAACTGTTTTAAGAACATGTTTAAATGTACCGTGTGGACAGATACAACTGGTAATGTAAGACCTATTTTTTTGCTTTTTGCAAACAGTGAAATTGTTATAGAAAATAATATTATGGTATAATTTACTTGTTATTATCACTTCGAATTTTTCGTTCGACACTTAACTGTGTTAAACAAAACGAAGAAAAAAAAAGTTGCGATGTTTCGTTTGTGTTTGTGTATATTTAAATTTTTTTTTATATGTCCGTAGTGGCGCACACAGCTTAGAAAAACTAATTCTTATTTCGATGTTCAGACATGCTTAGCTTCTAATGAATAAAATCCCAAAGATGGAGAAAACAGCAGGTTTGAAATTTTTTCTTGCTGTGTCTACGTCACTGTAAAAGATTTCAAGCTTCTTCTAAAATGACGTTCGATTATGACGTTTGATTTTATTATCCAGAGATTTGTGCCTCTACATCTACTGATTGGGAGTGCCTCAAACATCTGGCAATCGCCTAGCTACAACTTTCTATTTTCTTTCTGTCCTTTAGGATTTTCTTTTTATACAAATGCAACATGTGTTAACACTGAAATAATAAAAGAAGTAATCATTGTATTCCAGCTACATATATACATTTAAAGACAATGATAAATACGGATGTGTCGCAACTGCATTTTCAGTTTTGTACTTGTTTAAGATCGTGATTGTTTTTGGCGACTATTGAGGAGGATATCTGGGAGGGAGAAATGTCACTGAAATTTTATTTAGGAAAAATGCAAATAGTAGAGCTACAAAAAAATAAGATATTTTAACAAACATCCTAATGAAAAACGAATGGCTGAAGATGGGAATTTTGATGCATTTCAGCGGCATATTGATTGCCAGCCGAGTATGTAAAGTGACATATTTACATAATAAGCCTCATTTGGTATCTTTTGAATACATGTTCAACGGCTCCTGTCTCATATGATTGTCGTCTTGTTTACAAGCCATTACCCTCATTTTTTCTAAAATATACCATTGCTGAATTGTTTCCTGGACATATGACCTATTAAATAAAAATATGTTTCTTGCTGCACAAGTTTTTATTGAATACTTGTGTTGGCTTGCTTTTCTTTGTCCAGATACAGAGGGCAGGCATATTTTGCTCCAGTGATTTTGAAGTTTTTTTGTTTTGTTTTGTTAAATAAGGTTGACTTTGGTGGAGCTTTAGACGTTTTAGGCATTTATATGTTTTTACAGTCTCTCTCTCTCTCTCTCTAGGGTGACCATATTCCTCAAGGTAGAAAGCGGGTCATTCCAGAGATAAAATTTAGTGAAATAACTGCTTATTTTAAAACATTATCATATTGCACTAAGCCCTAGGGCCTGTCACACTCACAGTTCAGTTGCATGCACTCATTTGGAAGGTGTTTGTGGGCAAGAACAGTTCTAAATTTTACTGAGTAAATATTTTAAAGTACCTACGGTAATTTTTGTAAAATATACTTGTAACGAGTAAGCATAGTTTCGGTTTGCTTCAACTCGCTTGGTGCCAATTTCAAAACTATGCACTCCTGCGAAAACGGGACATGATTTTATGGTTTTTTTATTGGGACAAAAAGACGGGACGGCAGAAGCGGATCTCAAAAACGGGACTGTCCCGGCCAAAACGGGACGTCTGGTCACCCTATCTCTCTCCTGTTAGCGCTTTGTACTTTGAAAATGTCTGCATAATAGCCTTTGCAGGTTTTGACTTTCTACCATTAGCGCACCCAGGATTTTTGCCTGGGGGGGTTGTGAAATTTTGACAACCGATCGGAGGAGAGATGGCTGGCTCAGAGAAGGGGGGTGGGGAGTTAACTTTTTTTTAAGTACGTTTTTTTTTCGTTTGTACGCGTCATTGCGAGATTTTATTTGCACTGCGCGAATTAATTTTAATCCCATCGACACGATTGCATTCCTTGGTATGTACATTTATTTATCCAAAACTGTTGTTTTACATTCATAGAGAGCAGTAACCTTTTTGAATTTTTCCTACATCGCACCCGCGTATAATCAGGCTGGTCTTTAATTGGTAAAAGGTTGGGTAGAAGTAATTTTCGAGAAAATGATTTTTCTGATATTTGGACATAGCCACCCAGCTCTATACAAAATATTATTGCTCTATCTAATTTTCAAATATGAAAACACAAAATGAAGTCTTACTTTTCTATGAACATTTGAAGGTAAACGTCCGGCAGCCCTCTGCCTGGTTAGGAATAGACATGAAGCGAAAAATAGGGACTATAACCAAAATACCTGCAATATCTACTGCGTGTTTGCGGGGGGAATTTCGGGCCCCATCAATAATAAAACAGATTCAGTACTATATCTACCGATTATTTTAGGATAATAATTTTAGAAGGATGGATCTATAAAGCTGTAAAGGACTGGAACAGGTGTTTGATATAAACGAATCTAGCGCTGTCCACCCGGGACAGAACTGAATCCCATGAACATGCGACGAATGCACATGGGCGGCGGAGGCACGCACACCATTCGAAATATGGCATCGGCAAACTTTAGAACACGACTCTCCTGAAGATGTGGTTTTTCTATGGTTGCTGCATATTGCCTAAATAGGGGCTGGTTTAGCCACTAAAACCAACTCGCTGTGAGACCTACATGCGGTACTTGCGTTTGGGCACATTTCAAAGGGTCCCGCTTGTTGAAGGTTGTTATCCGGCCTTGACCCACTTGATCTTTTTTCTTGATCATCAAACTAATCAAAACCGAAACTTCACACGAAATATTAATCCACAATTTTTCAGCTAAGCTGATTTTTTCGTTTAGAAATTATTTAAAAAAAAAGCACCATTGTCAGTGGACAGCAGACTTCAATGTATCTCACGCGTTTACAGCCGCCTTACGCTGCCTTAACTCCTGTGTCCAAACCAGCCACTGTTTATTCTCAGAAAACTCGGCCTGTGTTCCCTTTCCCTAAAATGTCGGAGTAAGTTCCTGTAGGCACAATCCGCTGACGAGAACCCCAACATTCTCGTTTCCATGGCAATATGGGTTCAGCTTCGAACTCCCAAGCCATCTTGGCTGTGCTCCCCGGCCACCTTATCGCCTGCTGTCGAAAGTTACTGTGTGAACTGACAGTAGTGTTGATGCTACATTTTTTCTGTTCCAATGAGCTGCTACCATCACTTCCCTTATGTTTGTGCCTTACGCATCCGCTAGTGCAAAGTCAAGTGACAGAAGCCACAAAGCTGGTTGGTCCAGCCAGTATTTAGCTTTCACAGCGCTGTCAAAAATAAACGAGGTCAAGATCTCGTTACATTTTTTTTTTTTTTTGTCTGCGGGGTGGGTGTGTGTAGGCAGAACATCAACAAGCAAAAGACGGTCTCGTGTGACGAAAAAAAAATGCTGATTGGTTTTTGGGGGACAACACGCAGGGCGTGGGGCGGAAAGGAGGGGGGGGGGGGAGGGGGGCGAGCGGACATACGCACCACGGTCACAGTGTCCACGTTCGTACCCTTCACGACCCCCACGTGACGGTTTTATGGGCCATTAGTTTTCTGCTCTTTTGTGCGCTCGAAGCAGTCCGTTCGTTTTCAAGTCGAAGCTTGTTGCCTTCTGTAGACAGTCGAATCCTCCCAGCCTGGCTGACCGTACGAACGATTCCAGAAACGGGCTCTGGCTGGGCTGTCGCGGTTTCCGTGAATTTCTTTCCCTCGCCAGCACTCTCTTCGCGAGCGAACCCCGTCTTCTGTTACCATGCTAAAAGCGCCAAGGCCGTTGCATCGCCCTTCTTCCACTCTATGTTTCCCTTTGACGGGGCGGAAGAATTGTAACGAGTAATTTCAGTAACACGTTACTGAAAAAGTAATGAAATTAGATTACAAATTACATTTTTAAAAAAGTAACGAATTAATTACAAAATTACTAGAAAAGTAATTAATTACAAGTAATTCCGTTACTTGTAACGGATTACTTCCAAGTCTGCTCTCAGGGGCGTTTCGAGCGGGCGTCTGCCTAATTGGGAAGCACGGGATGCAGTGTTCCCCATGGGGGAGGCTGCCGGGTGTGGTCTCGAGTCGTAAACCGTACCAAACATACCGGCTTTCCGTTCATTGTGTGACCGGGCCGAGTTCGTGGGTGCGCCCTTCACGGCACTTTCTTGCGATGTCCGTCGAGGAGAGCGTGGGGTCTTGTGTGTTTTGCTTTTATGACCGACCGTCTGCCAGAAAGAAAATAGCGTTGGAATCTGGGATCCTGTTTGGTTTTGGAGGACGGAAAGTGCCGGGCGGCGACGTCTGGTCGCGCCCAATACTGTCAATGTACTATGTTAAATAAATCTATCTAAGTTAAAGTTTAATACCACCCGACTGAACTTCACTTTGCAACGTGTTCGTCATCAGGCCCCTTGTTGCAAGTGGCCGTACACCGTCTACATCAACGACCTACATAACTGTGACACTCCCGTATCTTCGGTAGTACAACCGGCCGGAGCCTACTCGGCGCCACGCCAAGTCCGTTCACGAGAACTACTTCGCACCTTCGTGGTTTCGCTAGTGCTCCAGTCCGCCGTCTCGACGGCGCCCAGCCGCGGCCCCTCGGCAAAGTCACAATATGTTGGGAGAGGAGGCGCCGGGGACCAGCCTATCTCTGAAATCCAAATCCTTCAAACCCCTCACAAAGCAGGCCCGCCGTAGAAAAGACATGACCCCCACGAAGACCAGCGTAAGTCGGCGAAGGCCACACGCGCGAAGCGTGCTGAGCTGAACTTATCACCTTCAAGAACATTTCCTACAAAAATACGCAGCAAATTTATAACTCGATCCTAGATGGTTCGAAATGTGATGACGCACGCAGTCCATGCAATGAATTCATATAGAATCCTTCTGAAAACCCTCTTTGGAAACAAATATGAAAGTTTGTGTGTAACGCGTATCTCAGCTTTTTTTTTATATACAACATTCCAGACTACCCGCGCTACACAAAAATGAGAAAGCGTTATAATAACCTAAAGTGTGGAGGCTTTTTCTCTAACAGAATGCGATTCAAAAAGGACACAGCGGTTAACTGCTGGAGCCCAACGTCCCGCTTCGTCTTTTGGGGGAGTTTATTTCTTCAAATAAGAAACATGTCTGAACATAGAATTAATAATGATTTTATATCTCCTACGGTAGATAGAAAAATTCAAGGAAAATAAAATATACGAATGTACACACCGCGACACCGGCGGTATTTCATTTTGCTCAAACAGCGTGTCGAGGGACGCAAAATTTTAACACCTAGGTTGGGGCCTGAGATGAGCCCATTTTACCGCACAAGTAACTGCGAAAATAGTGAAATTTGTCAATGAACTTACGATAAAAAAAATCCGGAACTGACTCCTTCGCACTAACTCTGTCACGCTGTTTGCATCATCGCCAATGCAGCGGGGGTGAAGGGATTTCGATTGACCGCTACAGAGCTCGAGGGGGGGGGGGTTGTTAGGACCCTCAACTCCCCCCCCCCCCACCACCACCACCACCACCACCACCCTCCCGTGGGTGCGCCACTGCGGGAGACTGTACACACCGCGACACTGCTATCGTGAATGCGTGAATACGATCATCGGCGGTTTTTGCATTTTGCTCGGACAGTGTATCGAGGGGCGCAAGGTTGTGACACCTAGATTGGTGCATCAGATGAGCACTTTTCACCACATAGATAATTTTGGTAATAGTGTGTCATTTGTCAATGTAAGATTGTATATTACGGAAATGACTCGCTCGTGCCGTGCACATCACCAGTGCAGCGGCGAGGGGGAAGGGGAGGGGAGGGGGCCATTACACAAAAAATATCGTCAAAATATGCACAAAAAAAATTTTCTCACGGAGCTCTGGGGGGGGGGGTTATGACCCCCCAACCCCCCCCCCCCCCGTGGGTGCGCCACTGCTTTCTACCATTTCTTAAATTCCACGTTGCGAGAAAGGGGAAAGGCAAAAGATTTGGGTTGACTCTTTCTGCTTCTTGACTTCTCCTTGATGTTAACGTAATTAATGCAGAGGTGCAACGGGCTGGACAAGAATAACGAAGATCCCTGGAGAAGGTGAACAAGAGGGACAAAGGACAAACCTTTGTCCCTCATGTTCCCCTTCTCCAGGGATTATTACCAGTTATTCATTCTCCTTGATGTTCGTTGTGGCAGTAAATGTATGAGTGTATCATCTGCTGGGAGTGTGATGTGGTTACAACTGTGATTAGCTGCTTGTAGGTACCAGCAGATGCTTGTTGACTGCATATGTGGGTTCACCACAAATCTGGTTGATGGTATGTGTTGTGGATAGTCATGGGTGCGAATTGTAGATTTTGAGTTTGAAGTGAATTCGAAGCCAATAGTGGTTTTGAGCCTATATTTTCGAATTGAATATCCAATACTTTCTCCAAGCCTTTCCCTACTGCACCACACTTAAATGAAAACCCAGTTGTGATGTTTGTTCCCAAGCTTCCATCTGTCTACTTCTGAGCTAATTTTAACCTAAATATTTGTGGACAATGGCCTGAGAAAGCTTAATGCCTACATTGGGATGGCAAGCAAATGACATATTTGACATAAAATTTAACCTATTGAAATGCCCAGCTGTACCTAATCGGGGGAATTTATGAATATTCTTTCTATAGTATGCAAATATCTTTTCTTACATCTCAATCTTGAGAAAAAAAAATGACAATTATCAAGTATGAGTGCAGGTTGTTGGAAATCTCTGCGTAACATATATTTTAGCGTAATATCTACAGTTTTAATTGTGGAAGTTTTACACTAGTGTAGATATGAACATTTGCAAAGTTTGTTTCTTTTTAAATACACCAGGCGCGTGCGTGCACCGTCCCGCTTTAAAAGTGTGCTTTCCTCCTTAGCATGTGACTGAAATATTTGCACTTTTCGAAGTGTTGTTCTATGGCTCGCCCTGATGACACCTGAGGGCGCAAATTCAGTAAGGTTCTATTTTTGTTGTGCAACACAAAAGAAATAGAACACGTACTGAATTTTCATCCCTCCGGACTCATCAGGGAGGGGCCATAGCATGCTTGACCACCCGCTGTGCACGCCTTCCACTGAGTGTGTAATTCACATAAGCATATTTTGGCTGAAAAAAAAAAAAAGTTATTTTTTAGACACGGTAGTTTTTTCACTGGTTGTCCAGTGCGAAAGAGCGTGATCTCAGAAACTGCTCTCAATAACAACCAATCTGATGTAGAGTGATTTTGAAAACTTAATTCTCATGGATTCTGCCCCTTTAGGTAGTCCGCACAGCTTAAAAACATGTGTATAGTCCAGGGCCTGTAGTCTGGAAAGTATGGCACATGGTCACACATAGTTTGGGCTGGACCATACAAAGCATTTTTTGGTTGCTTTGAAGATTTGAAGCATGCAGATGGACACTTGGTACGCACTTGACCCACCAATGCCGGCTCACTCTTCTTTTTGGTGCAGTGGACTGAGCAGCCATGGGTGACTATGGTGAGAAGGACAAGTGGGTCTGTCCCAACGACCGGGAGCTGGCTCTGCGGGCAAAGTGAGCACCCACCTGTGGGGCGCCATCTTAAGCACCCTAATAGTGTTTACCTAAATGCCCCTACATTTATGAGCTACATATTTCACAAATCGCTGGCACTGCCGCTTGCATATGCATATAGGAGCTTGATTGGGTGGGGTTATTTATGCATGTATGCTTTATGTACTTTGACCAATTGTGTAGGTTTAGGATATGATAAAATGTGGATGCTTACCCACTACCGTATATTTTGGTTTAGCCAGTCCCATATTCTACTTCATTTTGTCTTTGCACTTGAGGAAGTAAACTAATGCTGACCAAAAATTGGCAGAGATAATTGCCTACAGTTCCTGTAATGTATACTGTGTCGTTGTTAGAGCAAAATGGTTCCTAACCAAAAAGGCAAATAGTTTTCACAATATCAGCATGTGGGAGAAACGTGAGAAGTCAACAATATGGCTTGCACTCCATGTGCTTCGTTTATGCAACTATTCTCCTTTCTGTCGGGATCAAAGTATGAGGGAGAAACACCTTTGGGGAATGACGCTGACTAATTTTATTTACTGACTCTGGTTTGGCTCATCTCTTCAGTCAACTACTAGGTGCAACACTTCCACTCATCAATGCATCTGCATGAATGGGAGGTCACATTTCCTTTGTTGCAAAGTGCTGTGGCAAGCTTTTCTTCAGAAATGATCCCTTCCCAATGAACAAATGGCTGTCTTAGACACAAAGGAATTGCTGGTAGTTTCTCATTGGGCTCGAATGCTTTTAGTTTATTTGAGAATGCCACGCTGGTGCCGTCATTTTTGTTATTTCCATGCTGCCTTCTCTTGCAACTGCACAGGCTTGTGTTAGTTACCCGTCAGCTTGTAGTTCATGCATCTGTATGTGAACTATATTCTGTAAACAACTTTACCTTAGCGTGCTTGATATATTTAGCAAAATTTGCGAAGTGTGAGTTTTGGGAATAGTTTGCGGGCACAAAACTTTGCTATCTGGAGTGGTACGACACATATTCGTTACCCTGGGCTAATATATCCACATGATACATTTAAAAAAAAATTTTAAGTCGCGAAGTTTGCAAAAATTAACACGTTTACTCGCACGCTTGCATGCAGTATTTTGAGCTAATCGTGCAGTAGGACCAACACAGTTTGCCCGGCTCAGACGTGTCGCTGCCTGATGGTGGACGTTATTTGGCCAGGCTGCAGACGGGGTGGTCGGTGAAGACGGGCGCCATGAGCACCTTCACCCGGCAGGAGCAGCTCAACGACTCGGAGCAGGAGCGCATCGTGGGCGTCATCAAGAGGGCAGACATGCTGGAGCAGATGGAGCAGCAGCGCATCGGGTGAGCCACCCTTGTTTGTTTCACTGCACGGCCCCTCGAGCTCTCCTGTGCGTGACATGGATGTCAAAAACTTCAGGCTGGTTCGCAAATTTGCGTTTGAGAAGGATTGACCACATTGCCATCCTACTTGCAATTGCTTACGGCAAGAGACACCGGCGCCATATATAGGGGAGCCGGAACCCTTCCGATCTGCGCATCTTACGCCCCATCCTTCCATTATGTGCTGGAAATAATTCCAACAATGCGATAAGCGGCCATTTTTCATAGATAGTGCATAGATTTGATCTCACAAATACTACTGGAAAAGCTTTTGTCTAGTAATTATACGCGGATTGAACAGGTTTGATAGATTGCGCCAGTGTACTGGTATGTCCCCTCGTCGTACAGGTGGCTACAAAGGGTTGCAGTGCAGTCAATCACACTCGGGCGCAGTTACATTTCGCACCACTTCTGCAGGTTCTCGTTTCAGCATTACTGGAAAGAGGGGTTGTTTCAAAGTCATATCCATGCTACATATTGGTCGGACCCAGTTTTTGCCTCTTCATGAAACAGATGAAAAGCATTTGCAAGCATCTGTGTAGCTTTTTTTTTTAATGTTTTCTGAATTTTACTTGTCATGCTGCTCCTCCTCGGAAATGGCAATGAATCGATCAATCAGTAATTGACATAGAAATTTCGACGGAAAGTTTTACATTGTTGGTAGCTGTTCACTGAAATAAAATGCCAAAATAAATTGTTTGATTGCTTTTGGAAGTTGCCTAATAAGCTCATGGAACACAGGATTGGTTTGTTTTGGAGTGAACTGCGGCCATTATTTATACGAGACTGCCAGAGAGCAGCATTGTAAGTGAAAGCACTGTTTCTTTCTACGTCCAGTTTTTTGCTGCAGTGAAGGGGCAAGTGCAGTGACCTGCAGTAAAACTATTGATGTGCAACTAATAAGCTGTAGTTACCTCTCTATTAATTTAAGGACCAGGTATTGAACTCTTCATCATCACGGCAGTGTCCTGATGAAAAATAGAGGTGGGGGACGGGACGGGCTATACCCTGTGGCAACATAGCAGATATGGTTCAGAAGGTTACTGTAAGTTATATTCTTATGCCACTGTTTCTAGACCTTATATTAGGTTTCTTAATGTTTTCTGTCTTCCGCATGTTTTTTTTTAAATTTTCAATGTTTGTGCATTTTATTAGGTTTCTTAATGTTTTCTGTCTTCCCTATGAATCTTATTTACTTTTATGTTTGTGCATTTCACATTTTTTATGCATTGAGTGTTCAAACAGGTATGAAAAGTGGATGTTCTCCCTCTGAACTTTGACCAATTAGAAATTCAACAAAAAGCATGCAGTTACCGACAAACACAAAAATTGTCAAGAATAAATTAGAAAGAATTCCAGACCCTAGTTGACTGTTCAGGCATAGGCTCAAAATAATGCTAGAGTAATGCCGAATTTTGAATATGATAGCCTAATGTGAGATGTTGTTATTCTTTACACCAGGACTACATTTCGGGGTGTGAGAGGGGGAGAGCGGGGACATGGTAAGTTTGTGTAAAATGTGAGCACATGTCTGGGCCTTCCAGGTCATACTGGAAGAGTGCTAGCTTTGTGTCAGCCTAAGAGTGAAGCGCAGACTGATCCTGAACCAAGTATATAAAACAGAATAAAATGTATTATTTTAAGTTTCTAGGTGTGGTCCTGGCAGTGACATACAGGGTGTTTTTCTTTAGGCTTTACAGACTGTTCTTAAAAAAGTTGATATGTGTGCTTGTTCAGTTTATATCTATTCCCATTCTCGAACTTTTCCTTATGGAACTATACAGAAATGCAGTCTGTGCAGGTGATTTATACAGCTAGGATGACATAATATGGAAGCTAATGCGTCACGGTTAGTTGGCTAGCTAAATACAACTTGTTAAATAACTTTTAATTAGCGAAGACAAACATCTGGTCTCTATCACAAACTTGCTGAGCATCATTAAAAACTACCAAGCTAGTCAATTTCGGAAGGCTTGGAGTACATAGGAAGTGTGGTGATGCACTAGAGTTACCAATTGTGCGACAGGCGCAATGCTATGGGTGCGAAAACGCACCTGCACGGTTTTAATGCAAAAGCATTATAACTGTCTCATGGAGCGAGCTGACGTCATCAGTCTGAAGTGCGAAAACGGCAGATAGTTTCCTTCGGTTCCATTGGCTGGCGCGCGTTGACGGGGCTCCCATTGGCCGCTCCGCTCGTCAGTTTCCATGACCGCTCACCCCATGGCGCTGCGTGTCCATCAGCGCAGAGCGTCCAAGGTCACCAGGGAGCACATGCGCTGACCGGCGACGAAAAGTACGCAACAGACGAAAAAGGGAGCGGACGAGCGGCTTGCATGCTTTCGCATTCACAACTCATAAGGAAATGCTTAGGTGTACCTCAATCTTTTTTCCGTCTCTTATCATTCATGTTTTCGCACCTCCAGCTTTGCACTTTTTTCATGAGTGGTAACTTCAGCGGACTACCGCATGCTTCTTCACACTCAAGTCTTTCTAAAATTTACTGTTTAGTGGTTTTCAATTACGTTCGGCAAGTTTCTAATTGGAACCATACGTTTATTTTGATTAATGAAAACATTAATTAACAAATTCTAGCTAGTCATACGACTTATCATGACGATTATTTCCCTATATGTCCCCCTGGCCACACAGACGGCATTAGTGTAGCTTTCTCGGCTTTTAACACAAATCGGTAAAGCCTAAAGAAAATAACACCCAGTGTACCTATTGTTAGCGAAGCCACTAATGATGTTTGGCAGGCTTTGGACACCCCCTTCCCTTCATGGTTGTTCTCAACTTATCAAACAGAAGTTTTAAAACTCTCTTGGCACATAGCGTACAGTGTGGCAACCATTTTCTTTGATACTATTATCCTCATGTACTCTCTGTCAAACAAATTGCCCCTAGGCCATTGGTTCTCTGACTGGGTATATAGGAACCCAGGTGTTCCCCAAACTACCGCCATGCGTTCCCCAAACTCCCAAATTTCTTGAACCGTCCCTTCTGCAAAGTGAAGCGTTTTCCCAGTTTGAGCGCAATTTTAGCTCATCTATGCCACCTGCTAATACACAACTATGTATGCTAAACTTTCCATAGTATTGCGTGCATTATTGCTTACAAGCTCTGTAGGCTTCTGCACTGCTTTATTGTACAAGGCCGAGTTCGGGGGGGGGGGGGGGGGGGGGGCTGCTCAGCCGTCAGTCAAGAGCGAAAGGGGTTCCTCGGGATCAAAACATTCAAGACCTCCAACCTTGGGCCCTACGACATGGTGTGTTCTCGACCGAACCTCCCTGTCCTTTTCTGCAGGCGACTGGTGGAGCGTGTGGAGAACATGAAGCGCAATGCCCTGGGCAATGGGACCACCCAGTGTGTGCTGTGTGCCAACGAGTTTGGCTTGCTCAGCGGATCTCCATTGCTCTGCAACGACTGCAGGAAGGTGTGCTCGTACTCTTACAATCTCCGCGGGGCAAAGCACTTCCTTACTCAGTTATGGCCGCGCCTTCGTGATGCCACGCTTCCATTGCTGCTTTCAGAGTGCTAAGTGTAGGGTATAAATTCTGAGGCTGTTCTTTTCTCCAAAAGTTCCTAGAGCTTTTCTCGTAGATTGCTTTATAACTCATGGTCGTAGCATAGCCTGATTTTCCTGGAAAATGGTGCATGAATGGCATGTGTATATATGGTAATTAGGAACAAACAACAAAAAAATAGGGGCAAAAAGGAATAGACGAACACACCACAGGGCCGACTTACAACTTATTTTTATTCGCATTGACATCATAGTGCACATACGAAAAATGTCAACACAAAACACACACCTAGCTGGAGAGTGTCTGTCTCCTCTTCTTTGTCTCTGCTTATGACTAATGATAATCACCAACTAGCCCAATCAGCAACACTATATATTGAAATACGGTAAGTAGATTGCTTTGAAGTTCCAGTTCATAGCTCTTAGAAGCAAAGATATTCTTGCTTTCCGCATATTTCTACTTTGTGCACTATGCAGCATATCTGTGTGCATCCTTTCTCTTAAACTTCAGTCCGTCATGTAGTTCCTCGTGCATGTCTTGTCTTCTCAGGCCGTGTGCAGCAAGTGCAGTGTGGACACATTTAGTGCACAAAGGGAGCAGATATGGCTGTGCAAGATTTGTTCGGAGACACGAGAGGTGAGTGACCAAGGGCTCTTCTTTGGTGCAAATGGTGGACTTTCGGTGGGGAATTTTGCTTGACAAGCATCAAAGAAGAATCTAGACTTAGTTTATTAATGTGACAGAGCATGAGTATTATCTTTTATGGTAGAACCAAAAGGTCAGTACTCTAGTGCTGTAGCTTATCTAGCCTATTGGCAACAATCAATATCGTGTGTCTGCATATGATATCACTCGTCTCTTATTAAACGCGCAAGCCAGCTGAGAGCGTTTTGAAGGTGCAACATATAAGAGCAGCAATTTTTTTTCTGCTCTTTTTTGAAGAAGAGATTTTCATGCTTTGAATTAGAAATGTAGCTTTTACTTTACGTAATTGAGTGGAAGTTTAGTTAAGAAATGAAATGCCATGTTGAGCATTTGCTATTTTAGTTGCTTTTGGTGTAGTTGTATATTTCATAGGTTCCTGCTAAAAAGCTTAATTCAATGACAGATTTTCTGATCATCTTGAGGTTAGATATGGGATACTTTAGTAGTATTAAACACATAAGCAGGAATTTTATGGCCTCTTATTTCTTTTGGACTTTAATTGACACTTACATCGTTCAGGAACTGGTGTAAATTACTAGGGAAGCACCCATTGCGCTTTCACTGAAAGTAGGGTTAATCAAAACAGTTGTCGCTTGTCCAGTCAGATTGATGAAAACCGCTAATCCTTGTGACAATTGCTGGATCGCGCTTCCCGCTCCACATATGCGGCCACCGTCGGCCATCTTACCACATTTGCTTTAGCGCTGTCAAGCCTAGACTGTTACCATGGTTACAATTTGTAGGTTACGTGACAACAGAGGAAAAGGTCACGTGACCACAGCTTTGACAACGCTTCAGCAGTCGTGGTAAGATGGCCGACCGTGGCCGCAGTCGCGCAATGAGCTCGAAGCGGGGAAACGTGATCCAGCAATTGTCATAGAAATCAGTGATGAACACTAAGATGGTGGCCAATGAAGAGCTTTGAAGGCACTGGGTGAACGGAATCAAAGGAAGCACATTTATTTTCACATTATATCGCCGTCATCACTGCTGGCGGTCTCGTGGCTGCCGCAACAGGGTGAATATTTCCGGCCGGTGCGGTGCTTAACATATAATTTGCAGAATTTCCAAGTTTGGGAAATGTTAACAATGGGTGCTTATATAAAGTGGGTTCTCCCGCGGTACTTTCTGGTAGCACACAGTATTATTGCTATATATAACACATAGTATGATTGCTAAGTCCTTGTTGCAATTATGACAAAACCAAGAAGGCACCTCTCCCCAGGTTAGTATCTAAATAATTAAAATAGAGATCAGTGTTCACTCCGACCGAACCTTTGGAGTTTATGTATTTTAACTTTGAGGATAGTGAAAATAAAAAAAGGAGAGGCATTTACTCATGCATTTGTGATTTCCATGATTCAGGTCTAAATATCTAGCTGAAGTGCTAGGTTTACAGCACTGAGTGCAAATGTTTCTGCGAGAGCTTGCTCAGCTGAGGGTGAACCCCTCATCAAACCTGTGGCACGCAGATGTGGAAGAAATCTGGTGCCTGGTTCTATCGAGCTCTGCCTAACTACGTGGTCCCTGACAAGAAGGCGGAAGGCGCCTCCAAGTACAGCTCCAGCCGAAGCCGCAATGGGACAGAAGCCACAACAGCTGCCATTGCAGGCCGGGGGTGGCACAGGGGTACTCTAAGTTATTTATTTTGTTGTTACTTTTTCACTGAATACTGTTTGTTTGTGCATGCTTTTGCTAGAAAACAAACAGCACTGTGCTGTCCCCTCCTTCCCGGAGTCTGTGCTGTGCATGAACACGTCCGCCACGCTGGCACTTTCCTGGTTGTGTGGACAAGAATCGCTGGAGAAAAGTCGAGAATCACATATACTTATGAGACTAGCTGTGTTCATGGTCAAATGTGTCACTTGTGTCACATGAAATCGCTTTATGTTTACTATATTAAAATCTTAATTTTTGACTATTACTTGCAGTTTGCAGACTTCCTTGTTACATAGAGTTGGAATGCTCACCAATCTGGCCTGGCAATGCTCTGAAACTTTCTGCAACCGTTCAAGTGACAAGGATGGCTAGTTGGGATAGTTGCAACTAGCCATCCTTGCAGCTTTGCTTTGCAACTTGCAACTTGCTCAAATTGTAACTTTGCTTTTGTGGGCCAGTAGACTTAAATGTGTGTTCTTTAAGTAAATAAAGTTATTAATAATATTATATTGATATTGAAAAAGTAGGATATTCAGTCACTTTTCCAAAACTTCCTGAAATTCATATTTCGAGCCTAGAAAAAAGCTTTTGGTTATGATAAAGTTGGCAGTAGGCAAACTCTTTTTAGGCTCGAGAAATGGTAGTTGTGCATGTTGCAGCTGTAGAGCCTGACCCTTGTTTTACAGTTTCGCAATTGGAAGCTTTGCGGTTAGTATGAGAGCCTTAGCCTCCAATATTGCAATTAATCTGAAGACAGTCTTTATGACAGCATTGTACTGTACAATAGCCAACTTTAAAGCATCTTAAATGTGTTATACAAGTGTTCTGGTTTAATGTTTCAGGTCAGAATGAGAAGGAGTCCACTGACAGCTCGGATGAAGAGTCCAAGGCCCCCAAAGTAAATCGCAGACTCATTTCAAGGAAGGCTATGTACGACTCAAGTAAGCTGTTCTCATCACCTCTGTCAACTTCATTAAGGTGCTGACCTGTTGCATAGTGCAAAGTTGAAGACTATTTGTAGCATCACAGCATGCTAGTGGAATGATCATTCCACTGACCTTCATAGACACTGCATGCTCCCTTGTTCAGTCGTTGATGCATCGGCCCGTTTGGCTAATATAATAAGAACTTGCCGCATCATGATGGATTCTGATACATAACCCCTTTTTCGGAGGGGGCAAATTGCATCCTGTGGGTTGTCACATCTTTTTTTTATTATTAGTGTGTGGCCCATGGTTTAATCTACAAAAAACATATAAAGTTTGCCTTTCTTGGTTCAGAGCACTCAACCTGAATACTTTATCTGCCGTCAAGCTTTTTAATTTGTGGGTAGTCCTGAAAAAGTAGGGCACTCCACATGGACTCTTTAGGTTGTCACTTTCTTTGTTTCATTTCTGATTACAGATTTGTGCTTTGATTCTCTGCAGATCATTTTACAACTTTCTCCCAAGAGTAAAACTCAGCTAGCCAGCATCGTATAGTCTGGAGATCTGTTTCTCAAAAGTTTGGTTAATTAACCTATTTGTGGACACGACGTCCAAGAAGGATAGGTTTTTAATGCGAATAGCATTCTTTGGATACTTCACACACTTTTCGTCTATGTATCTATCTATCTATCTATCTATCTATCTGGCTATCTAGCCTCTTACGCCGCGGGTCGATAAATAAATAAAAAAGACCGGCGCCCGGCGGGATTCGAACCGTTGACCCTTTGATCAGCAGGCAGATGCGCTGACCACAGAGCTATGAAGGCAGTCATTTCAACGCACTCTAAACGGTTGTTTTATATCTTTACCACAGGACGCGCTGTACAGCGCTGTCACAGCTACCGGTGCGCGCGCGTTCCATGCACGACAGGCTCATTCCGCTCTCGTGAGGCTGAGCACGGCCGCTGGCTCACCTCTCCCGCGGCGCGGGAGAGGGTGATGTAGCGCCGTGCTCCAGCCTCACGGGCGGAATAAGCCCCTCGTGTGCATGGAAGCGCGCGCGCACCGGCTGCTGTTGACAGCGCCGCGCCGTCCATGGTAAGTATAAACAACTCGTTTAAGTACCGTTGGTTGAGGACTAGCTGAGACGCCAGAAAGTCTGGTCGGTACCATTTTGAGTGTTTGTGCGTATGGCGCGTGCTTTGCTCGCCTTCCTAAGTGACACAAACGCACGTGCTGGGCTGCGGAGAATCGTGCGAGGGCTGTGAAGAGTGTCAACAAATTTGGAATCGCCTCAAGAGTGGGCTGGCGTATCTAGAGTGTGCCGGCCACCTGACGAGCAGCGCATAACTCCGCACCGTTTGATGCTATTCGCATTAACGTGATAATCATTCCCAAAGGATGGGTTCTGCTGATTTTTTTTAATGTGCCGTGTGAAGCACCTTTGATGTTGTCCTGGCTGTGGCAGCTGCGAGACATGCATGCAGTCGGTCATATTTTTCGACGGCCAGCTTCATCAGCTGGATTTTCCTTGAAGCAGATACAACAGCCATGATGGCAACACCTCTTCTTACAGTTTTTGAGTGTCGTGAGTCAGATGGAAGAGACCCTTTGCCTGTCTGAGCTTCGTACCACCAGCACAGATGTCCTTCCTTGAATTCCAGTGTGAGGGCCCAAGAACTTGCTATATTTTCACAAACTACCTATGAAAAAATCCATCAGTTTCTGGACCTATCATAAAACCCTGTTAAGAAAAAAATGTAGAGAGCCCTTTCACTTCATGTGAAGATGGAGGATCAGCATTCCTAGAGCACGACGTCTAGGAGCGTACCTCAGGACGACTTCTTGCACGACCTCAAGGATGACGCCTAGAGGACGACGTCTAGGGACGACCTCAAGGACGACTTCTAGTTCGACCTCAAGGACAACTTCTGGGATGACCTCGAGGACAACGCCTAGAGGACGACGCCTAGGATGACCTTAGGGACAACGTCTAGGACGACCTCAAGGGCGACATCTAGGACAACCTGAAGGACAACTTCTAGGACGACCTCAAGGACAATGCCTGAGGACGACCTCAAAGACAACCTCGAGGACGACGTCTAGGATGACCTCAAGGATGACTTCTAGGATGACCTTTCGGACAACCTCTCGGACAACCTCAAGGACGACGTCTAGGACAACCTCGAGGACGATTTCTAGGACGACGCCTAGAGAATTTCAGCCTTTCCACTCTGGTGAAAACCAGAGTGGAAAGGCCATAATGTTGCCATGCACCGTCGCTCATAGATGGTGGTAGCTGTCCAGAGTTTTGTGTCAACATTTGTTTGCTCGCAGACACGATACTGGGGAAACTAGCCCTTAACAGCTTTGCTGTAAAAAGGGTGCATACGAAAAACATGGTAGCATGTGTGTTTGTGTTGAGAATGCAAACGGGAAAGGGATCAGTGGGCAGGTTCGGAGTTTACTCATGGGGGCTTGTTGCTCGTTGTGCAGCCGACAGCGACTCGTCTGCTGCCAGTCCCCGGATAGGGGCCTCCTTTCCGGCGTCTCCCGAACTGGCATCGGAAAAGTCCAGGACAGGGCTGGAGGGTGCCTCTGCACCCGAGGCCAACTACCAAGACCCGGGCCAGGCACTGGCCACTGACTGTACGTTGCTGGGCACTCTCTATAGTTCTTTGACTACATGTATGCCTGTTTGTGGTAACTGATGCTGTTTTCATCTTGACTTTCGTCGTAAGTTTGGGAATAAGCAGGGGGAAGCTATGCGGTGCACTCGGTCACAAATTATATTTCATCAAATATGTCCTAAAGTACTAGAATGTTTACGACACTGCTTCATGTATTATGAATTAAATCACTAAGTTTAAATAGGAAGAAATAGGATGATGATTATGCCAAGTTATAGCCAATTGCTTTTACTATTGAGTTTAAGAGAAAATGAAAAGGTTAAGAAAATCACAATACAAGTTTGCTAAAATCTGCTCATGAGAATGGTGTGAAAACCTTTGTAAGGCAGTGGCTCCTTGACAAAAAAAGTGATATAAGAAAATACACTTCTAATCCTACGCTTCATATCAGGCCCTTTGATACTTATAATTTGTTCTTTTATTAATATTTAGAGATTTATTTTTTAGCATCCTTATTTTATGAGAAGATGCTGTGAACTGTAACAATTCCAACATAGTAATTTCTAAGATGAGTTAAAACTTTGGATAGGGCTAGTTGATTCATTGTGATTTGGAGGATTTAAAAGCGCAAAAAGCACGGACGAGGAAGAGACACATACAACACGAACTGGCGCTAACTTTCAACTTACTTAAATCCAGCACACATGCGTGAACACTCTTGCCTATCTTGCCAACCCCCTGTGATAAAAGCGACCCATGAACACAAACAAACAGAGGGCAATGCTTTAAACATTCATATTCAGTTCAACATGTCTAAACAAAACCATGTAGTAAAGAAATTTCCTTGTTGTTTAGTAGAACCGCGAGCGTACTGACACAATTGTCACTACAGAGGACTTCATAAAATACCTCACCTAATTTCCTTTCAGTCTTGTTATTTGCTCTTTTAATAACTTTGGTTAATTCTAAAAAGGGATCACACCCGCACTGCATGCAGTGTACTGAGAGATGTCCCCCCGATTTGTTACGAACCGCTAAACGATGTTCACGCGCCCTTTGATTAAAACACCGCCCAGTCTGTTCGAATGCACACGCGCTCGCATGTTAGTGGAATCTTGTAAGCAGCATTAGAAGTCAACAGATGAAAACAGCATTGCCATCTGTTGTTTGTGTTTATGGGTTGCTTTTTTCACAGGGGGTTGGCAAAAAAGGCAACAGTGTTCACGCATGTGTGCTGGGTTGATTGCCTCGATTAAATCGATTGAAAGTTAGCGCTAGTCCGTGTTGTATGTGTCTCTTTCTCGTCCGTGTTTTTGCGCTTCTAAGTCCTCCAGATTTAAGATGAGGACTGTTTCGAATATTTTTTCTTACTTCAAGACCTGCACCCTCCTTAGCTCCATCACCTCAGTTCAGCAATGAATTCAAAATCACCCACCTCTGCATTCCACCCTTGGTCTTTGAACAACGAAGGTTTGAGGACACTGCTGCGTTTACCTGAACCATGACAGAAGTAGTATTGCACCTGTTTAAATTGATTTCTGCCACGAGAACTTACTGCCACAAGGTCATGACTACCCTCTAAGAAAAGTTAGCTGCACTACATGACATTATTGGCAACTTGTCGGCTTCGGTTGTACTACAGTGGATGGATGCCACTGTCCTATTCTGCCCATGCATCAAAAGTGGTCCCAAAATGGCCAAAAATGACATCTCGAAAGCCAGAGTGTCGTGCTGTCAAATGTCGCGGTCCTGGTGGTTGGGCGTAGAAGTTTTGGAAATGAACCATGATTGAACATGAGTGTCGCCGTCGTCACGGCGTCTCAACTCCTGGCTGCCAAAGCTTCCGAGGGCTGCCAAGTTGGAGGGCGACCTGCAGCAGAACAGGCGTGCGTGACATACACCACCGCTGCTGTGATACCACCAGATCGCGGCCGGTGACAGCATGACTCTTCTGTGACTTCGCAATGTGGGAATCAGGGGACCACTTTTTTCGGATGTGGTAAATGCACCAGCCGGATATGCATTCCGGGCACCATAGTTGTATGTAGCCAAACACTAGAAAAGAAAATGGTTGCGGTATTGCGGCCTCTTTGGAAACATAACTCGTTTATTTGAATGCTTGCCTTAACTGGACATAGGTAGGCGACCCTTAGAGGCAGCTGAGAATCTACCTCTTGGACAACCTTGGAACGGCAGCCAGCCATTAGCCACCGAGAGACTTAAGTAGTGGTCAACACACAAAGAAGCGAAGTATCTAATTGCGAATCGCAGCTGGATTATAGATCCAACTGAATCAGTTCCGTAATCCAGCCACAGGCGAACAGATTTTCACCCGGGTGCAGTTGTTCCGAGGCTTTTCTGATAGCATTTTTACGAACGTCTATCCTATATGCACGTTGTACTCTTGCTGCGGTGGATGTAGGGGCGCAGCTCCTAGAAAGCCACACCAGGATGTCTGGTTCAGTGTCACTGTTGATTAGCTGCATACTTCACAGTGAGTAGGGTGCGGTCCCTGCAGAAGTCATTCACTCGAATGTTTCAGACGTGCCTTCGTCGCGTGACATGGGGGCCGTGGCGAGAGGCGAGCACTCGGAAGTGGCACCGTGGAGGCAGAGACAGCACAAGGACCTCAGCGCCGACGACAGCGACATCGACACTGGCTCGTGCGGTCGCTTGGGGCCCTACCTGGTCGAAGTGAGTGGTGGTCCAAGTCTTTACCACTCAGAAGACAATAAGGGCTGTGCATTACGTTGTCATAAGTGAATCTTCGACTTGCGCCGAGCGGCAAACACGCTGACGCTCGACTAGAGTCGCATCTGTCTCGGCGACGATGCGTGCTAGTGTCTAGTGTCGGCCTCGTTGCGAGACGCCGCAAGACCTGCTGGCGGTGACGTTGACACAAACTAGGCGGCGCCGCACAGATTCACTTGCGATGACGTTTGGTGGGGGGAAAGGTGTGGGCCTTCCAGGTGGTATTGACCGAGTGCCTTTGTAGCAAAACGTTACGCGTGACTGCACGCTGCGTTGTCACTAGAGAACATGCACTGCCGCTGCAGCCAGAAAAGCGGCGGTGAAGCGGGAAAGAGTTCGTTCTACGAGTGATCTCGAATTCTCAATGGCAGATGGTTATTTTAGCATTCTGACTAGGGTTGCCACTTTTCCTCAAAACAAAAATTGGCTTTTCGATTGGGGGGAGGGGGGGTAGGTAGGTATTTATATTCTTTTTAATTATAGGAGACTGAATTTGTGTTCAACAGAAGATGACATGTGAAGTCTTTGACAGGCGATGCAATTTATTGTGACATTGTTTTTCTGGAGGGAAATCAACATGATGTACATGTACACAAATACACAATACGAAATCTTGAAAGAGTAAAACATAGAGGATGAGGACGGAAACAGGACTTCTTTCAGTTTAACAACACGCTGGTTTTCAATTATTACAAATACACAACACTGAGCTAACCAACTAGTCTGCTGGTTAACATAAAAATACCAGTGAATGGAATAATGTGCTGCACTGAAAAGTAACTGCACATAAAAGGCTCTTCTTTGCGATTGAATCTACCAAACCAGTGTCATTATATACAGAACCAAATGTTAAAAGTATACAATGCTAATGCCAGAATGTATTGGATATTCATACATACTACATACACGTGCAATATTGTGCAATACAGAAAACAATGCAGAAAAGCCAAAGGTACAATTCTATATGCTCGCTTTTTTCTATTTGCGGAACTTCAACGTATATTTAGAATTCGACTTAGCTGCTCGGATGAGCTGCTTGTTTTCTCTCGCCATCTTTATAAAGTCTTCACAGCTGTACACCAAATTATACCGCACAAAGAGCTCTGCTTTAACCATTGGAACGCTTAGCTTGATTTCTTCCATCCGTCCACAAGTTTCCCATCACGCTAAAGACGCGTTCCACAATCACGTTGCTGCAGGGAATGGAGAAAACATACATACTTCATTAGTTTCTGTAAATGGGGGCACTCCACATCTTTCAAGAATTTGAGCCAGATTGAGCTCGATTTCTCATCATGTGCTAGAAGTCCAGGGAAAGTATCCCTCAAAAGACAAAGCTCTGAGTACAATTCATCGCCTTCCTCTTCAAAGTTAATGCCAAAAAGCTCTCCCGCATTCATTACTACTGATATGCTGGGTTCACCTCTGCACAGATCCAATCCGGCGAGCCTCTTAAAGGGGAGTTCTCGGAGTCAAACCACTTTTCAAGGTACGCAAGAGCCTTGTCATAGACATTCACCAAGTCCAGCGTTGCAATTTGTCCGTCTGGAAGGATTTCCAGTCCCTGATTAGCCTTGACACCAAAGAGCATATCATCCTTTTGGTTAATCGGTTGCTTCGGCTTAGTAATTACAGCTTAAGTTCTGTTGGCTCAAGGTGATTCTTTTTGAGGGTGAGGATCAGCTGAATGAAACATTGCAAGGAACGAGTGCATGAAGCGCAAGTAGCACTGTGGAAGCGTGACACACTCCGAAAGTCCATCAACTTAGTTGCCAATAAATCTCCAAATTATTTTTTTGCACTCTTTGCCCTGACTTAGAAAGTAGGACTTGATGGGCGTCCAGTTCTTAATCAGCCTAAAGCCGTAAACAAGCTTAACCAACGGACAGAAATATGACCCAGCACTTTGCTATATATCCTAATCACAGAAGTTGAAAACGACTTCAATTCCTTTACACATTTTGAGCTAGGAGCAGATTCTTTGAAGACCTTTAGTACAAGGGTTTCCACATTAAACTTTAAAGACTTCACTGCATACTTGGCAGCGTTGTGCAGAACATGGCAATTGCAATCCGTCTTCAACAAGTTTGGCTGATCTTTCTGCATTTTCTGGAAAACTGAGTTATGTTTCCCATAATTCCCAAAAGCATTATCTGCACTATACGTAGGGTTCTGTGTTTTCGGAGTTTATTTTTCGTCAAATTCGGAGGGTGTTTTTCGGAGTTTATTTCTTGTCGAAGATTCGGAGTTTATCGGAGTTTATGTTTTTTTATTCCCAATTCTCCGAAATTCGGAGTTTAATTTTGCAGTGTTTCCTATTAAAAATAAATAAATAAATATTAACCAAATGTAAACGTATGCCAGATAAAAAAATAAAACGCGCTTGTATCAATTGAAATATCTTCAGTTAAATTTGGCGTTGGTGCCATTGCCATTGGCAATACTAATTTATCCACAACAAAAGTCACACACAAGTGGCGCTTTGATAGACGCCGATACCTTAAAATCAATAAACTCCCGGAGGTAGTCGCTAGGATGCTCGTAGTCATCCCATCCTATTCCATCAATCTAGCCCGCGGCCGCGCGAGGTGGAGCGAGTTTGAACTGCCCCTCTTTCCAATTTTATACGATCCCTATTGTCCAAAGCTTTCACTACTAAAACATATCCTTTCCTTTCTCTAAATCACAAATCGCATGGCCCGAACTGGAAACCAAAAGTGGGGTTTTTGTCGTGACCCGAATGTACAACGAACAACCTGTTGCCCTGAATCAACCTTGAAGAGACAAGCGGCAAGACCCCTTTTGACAACGGTCCGAGATTTGAAAGATAATTATGGTGGAATTTTCCCAGGACCATTAACACTGTGCTCGTCAAACTGCAAAAAAAAAAAAAAATGTATTTTTGGGGGGGGGGTGGGGAGTGGCATTGGCACATAAATATTCGGAGTTTATCGGATAAATCCGAATTGACCAAAATTTTACCGGCGGGTGTTTTTCGGAGTTTTTCGGATTTATCCGAAAACACGGAGCCCTAACTATACGCAACAGCTCGCTCCAAAGAAAAACCCACCTTCTCCAAACTTGTTGCCAAGAGTTCGCAGATGCTGCCGGAAGTCTCGTCCGCCTGCTCACAGAAGTTGATGCGAGCGTCCGTTATTCCGGCACCATTCACGTCGTAGAAGCGCACAGCGATGGGGAAAAGTTTTCTATTTTCCTTGTTGGAGGCGTCTGTCGAGAGAGCAAACGGAAGGTTAGCGGCCTGCTGGGTGAAGTTTTTGACTATGCACTCCACCATGTAAGGCACCAGCACATCTTTCGCAAAATGTTCCATCTTCGTCCTTCCAAGTCACATTCTGAAAGCGACGTCCGAATACAGAAAGACTCTTGGTGTCAACTTACAGTCCATTGACAGTTGACTGTAGGTCTGCCTGATCCCGTGGAATATGGTGCCCAGTTCTGCTGTAGTCACTTTATCTTCTGCGCTTAGAAGTCGCTGGAGCAAAGAACTTCATTAGTGAAGCTGTCTGTTTTCGAGGTGAGGTTCTTCTGCTTATGTTTTTGCGTTGACGCGTGATGCTTGACAGCGCTGACGCGATCAACTTTCACCATAAACATGCTCGCACATAAAGTACACCTTGCGGCTGTGGCATCGTCGTCCACGGGCAGGAGCCAACTCTCACACTCTGGTTGAGACCTCCAGCCTTTCGGAACACGCACTGACATAATTTTCGCTGTTTCGAAGATTGAGAATTCGCACTCATGGTGGAAGCAAAGGAAGCATGTAACCAATGATGCTGATTTTCGCTCTCTTCCAATGATCAGTATACTTGAAGGAATCTTGCTTCCAGATTTTATGGGCACAAGATAGAAACTGGTTGACAAATAGTGTAAAAGTTTTGGTGATTGATGTCGGGAACGCCTCTGTACAAATCAGTCGCTTCGCTGCGCATGGTACTGCCCTCCAGGACCTAATCTCTAATAGGATGTACAGCAGAAGACGGATAGCTTTGCCCTCGGTTCTACCTCAAACCTAATATGTGTTTAACGTCCCTTTGAAAAAAGACAGACACGTCTCCTGGCTCGTAATTAATTTATGGCAGGCATCTAAAATAGTTTGAAAGCAAGCTAGAACATAGCAACACAAATCGATGAACTGAATGAGTGCCGAAAAAGCGACAATGCCGGTGTCTTTCTTTGATCTTCTGCGATGGCTCCACTGGCAGTGCAGTGCATGGTAGCCCAGAGAATGAGTCAGCACTCGACATGCAGCACCTATTGTGCACAGTCTCTGTTACTTTGGAATGCACGCAGGCCACTGCAAGCAAGTAACCATGGCTGCGAGAGCCGCGCATCCCTTCCTAGACATCGTCGGCATGTGTCTGGCTCTTGGCACTCAAGCAATTAACTTAGAATATCCCATTATGCTCATGCAAAGCTTTTAAAAAAAGAACAAATAGCAAGGAAAAAAAAAGAACTTTCAGCCTTTCCACTTTGGTGAAGAAGGAAGAGCAGCGAAGCTGTAGCTTCTGTTCTCGGTGGTGGCTTTCCAGGCGAGCGATCTGCTTTTTCGCTAGGGAATCCGAAGCGCTTGACGCAGTGGAACTTTAGGCGATAGTGGCTTCGCGGCAGTTGCAGAATCATTCGTTCTGCTGCGCACATCGCCGCTCGTTCTGCTCCCACTCTTTTTCTGAAGAAAGGTTGCCGCCGTCGCTCATAGATGGCGGTAGCTGTCCAGAGTTCGGTGTCATCATTTTTAACCTGGCGTACACAATCCTGGGGAAACTAGCCCTTAACAACTTCACTGTAAAACTATGGCGCACCAAAGGGAAAGGAAGGTCTAGGAAGAAGCACATACGTCGACAGTGTCATTGGACATGAGATAGCGCCGTGCGTCTTTTCAAGATACAAAGCCGTAAAACCATTGCCTCTCAGAAGGCACATCAGTAGCCTCACAGCTATCAAAAAGGCACGTAATTACTTTATGGTAGGCATCTGGAAATAGTTAGAAAGAAAGTCTGAAAAGATGTTTGGAAGGAATACCGAAGAAACAAGAATGTCGGTGTGTTCTTTTGATCGTGTTCGATGGCTTCACTCCAGCAGTGCACGCTAGCAGGAACAATGAGCCGGCACTCAACGTGCAGCTCCTATTCTGCCTATTCTCTGTCACTTTGGGACACAGGCAGCCTACAAAGTTGCAACAGCTGCCAGAGACACTCGGCTCTTCCTAGACATTGTCAATGCGTTTATCTGGCCTGGCACTTAAACAATAAAATGTAGAACGAACAGGGAGGGGAAAAAAAGTGATGAGGGTCTGAAGTAACAACAACAATATTACACCATGTGTAGTGGAAGGGGAAAGCGCATATGCCATCCGTCTCAGTGGACGGACAAAGCGCCGTGCTTGTCTTTGTCAAGATGCTGACAGTCGTTGAAAAAACCAACAACTCCCAGGGGGCACAGCTATTGGGTGGGCCTGTCACCAAGTTGCCTGCCGGCGTCTTGCTTTTTCTTACTTTCTTCTGATTTTCTTGCTTTGTACAGCGCTCCCGGTGGTCGTTTCGTTTTGTGTTGTCCCTACCCGTCTTCCTCCCCTTTCTCTGCCCCCCATCTCAGGGAGTGTACTCGCCCCGCACACTTTCTCTACTCACGTGTCCTCACGGTGTTTGTATAAATTTAACTTTTTTTTTGTCGACAAATATTTATTTTTATAGTTGTTGAATTGTCGCTTAAAAAAGGCCAAAAAATTTGTCATGATAGGATGGCCAAAAACCGACCAGTGGTAGCCGTTTATAGGTATGGACCGGCAACCAGCCTGCTGTATAAAAAAACCAGTCGGGCCAATCAAAAACTGGTCCGGTGGCAACCCTAGTTCTGACTTGTACTCGTAAAGGTCAAAATAGTTTGAATAACTCGTACATAAACGCGGCGTGACAGTAATTAATTTGTCAAACCATTCCAACGAAATCAAACATTGTGAATGTTCACACCTCCAGAAGTTGGTCTGCCTTTAGGATATAGCAACACTGATTCCATGCTGTAGAGAGGAGCAACTTGGTCTGCGCAGTATGATACCTCCGGTGCATCATGCAGTTGGGATTACATAATTGCATGCTGGTACTGTTGCGACCGTTTATGACTAAGTCGGTTATACCGAACCGGCGGCTATAGCGAAGCGACCACAATTTGCCATTCCCGTTTGCACTTTTTCAATGTATTTGTGTCTGCGTTTAGCAAAGGAACTTGAGCGGCTCCTGCGGATATAGCTAAAAAAAGTTTTGTGATAATTAAAAAAAACAAATCATATTCAGAAGCTGCCGTGGCCAAATGGTTACCCAGAACTGGCCACAGATGTGCTGCAAAGGCTGCAGGGGGCAGCCTCTGCATCTTTGTGTGCTCCCCGCTCCTCATCTGGGAAGCGGCTTTTCCACATCGCACGTGGAGAAGCCGTCAGAGCACTAGCGACAAGATACCGACGGAGATGATGGAGAGAGCTTGGATTTAAGAGAGGGTGCAACCTTTACCATGGAGAGCATTTGCGATTTGATAGTGGTTGCCTCCTGGGCAGATTGGCACAAGTACGCCTTCATTTGGTTGTCTCGTGGCCAGTGTGGCAAGGAAACTGGCAGAGAAGCGGACACGTTTGCAGATGGTGAACACTTTTGAAAATACAGTCTGCAGCTCGTTTTGCGGACGCGGTCCACAAACCACGAGACCTTGATCGAGCAGTTGCCCCCTCTCTTAAATTTAGGCTCTCTATACTGAAAAAAACAAACTTAAGCCCTTGAGTGCAAAAACTGTGCTTCGTGCTTCGTCGTCGGCGTTGCTAGTCGATGTGGTTGCTCCCTGCACGAAAGTCTAGCTTCGCTCAAGCACCGATTCGGCCACTCTTTGCCACTCAACGATGGTGAGTCCCGGCACCACCGGCACCTCGACAGGGAAGATGAATGCAATCTCCTTGAAACAAAAGCGTGCCGCCATCCTCGACGAAGTGCGCATGAATGTAAAGAATGACGTCCTCCGCCGGCGTCCTCTATGGCGGCCGTCGCAGCTGTCGACACGGTCCGTACGTAGCTCGCAGGGTCTTCACCTGATTGGAGCTTGTCATAGTTGGCGAGAAGCGGCTCTGATCTAACAGGAAGTGTCACATGCAGGGAAGCCTCAACTGCTTTCTGCTTGCACGACAAACATGTGCCCGTGACGGCCCGTGTGATCTTTTCTTTTTGCGTGTTACTTTTATGAAGTCCAGATATAACGAAGAAGCGGATATAGCGAAGTGATTTATGATTCTCGTTGACTTTGTTATAACCGGCCTCGAGAGTTGTTCAATGCTCATGTGGCTCGAAATGAGCAGGAGTGGAGTTTTAATTGACATGCTGTACAGAGTCTCTTGCTCCTCCCAAAACTGCAAACCAAAAAAAAAAAAACAACCTGAATTTGTAAACAGATTTGGAGCCTAGAAACATTTCTGGCCGGAATAACAAACATTTAGTTGATGCTTACGTGATGCTTAGGAATAAAAAGTTACATTTTATTGTCGTCACATTTGTTATAACTAGGGTTCTTGGTTCTTAAATAAAACGATGAAACATTCGCATGTAAAAATTTTCTTGGCACAGATTTATCTGGAAAGCTGCAATATCAAGATCATGACCACACAAAGAGGCGTGGTCATGGTACACTTCCCATTAGTCTCGGTAGAGCCCAGGGTAAGCGATCTTGAAAGTCCACTCCAATCTCCTGTTAACTTAGGATGGTTAACAAAGGGGTGTTTATTGTTAGCGTCTGTTCAGGACCGCGGGTCTATGTTGCCATATTTTTAGATGTATAAACTTGAACGAGTTCGTGATGCAGGACGAAAAGAAAACAGCAAAAAAAAAAAAGCCGAGGAAGAAATAGAAAAAAAACGGACATGAGAGGCGTTGACTTACAGCTAGCTGAATTGAATAGGAAAAAAAAACAAAAAAACACAAACCCACAAATAGACAATCAAGCATACTCTACACTGATGTTTTGAATGAATTGCTTTACCCTGGCTCAGATGTGCTATTTTGCATTTATACAGTGTGATTGATAGTGAACTGATGCACCCCTTCGCTTCGTGAAATGTAAGATGCTTAATAAATTTCTCTTTTACTCTGGTTGTCGTCCCCTGCCAACAGTGGATGTTTCCAACAGTTTGCTGATCTGGAAATCAGTGATCAATGCTGACTTTTGGGCAAGTTGGTTCTGAATCCTTGAAAACATGGTCATGCTTATAGATGTGAACAAGAGGGAAGAACACGGCAACACAATGTGCCACCTTCAACTAATGCCAATGAATGTGTCAGCGTGGCTTCAATTGATCTGGCAGATAAAGAGACGCAGTCCTTGTGAGCAGTGGGGTATGGGATTTGTTGAGTTGCTCAATAGCCCAGAGGACATGTTCCCATGTATTTCTGAGGATTCATCAATCAGCATCAATGCTGGTCTAGACATGTGCAAATAGCGGATTTTCAGCTTGAAGTGAATTCAATGCGACCGATGGTTTTGGTTGAATATTTTCTAGTCGCATATCGAATAGTGTCTCCAAGCCTTTCACTACTCTTGCACGAAGACTGAGCTGAACTCATGAAAGTTGTTCCCAAGCTTCCACTTGCCCATTTCCAAGCAAGGTTAATTTAAATACTATATTTATGGACGTTGGCCTCAGCGAGTCTAATCCCTGCATGGGGATGGCAAGGAAACAACGGATTTGACAGAAAATTAAACCTATAGAAGTGCCCAGCAATACCTAATCAAGGGAATTTATAAATCTTTCCATATGCAAGTATCCTTTCTTCAACCTAAAATTTGAAAAAAAAGTATAATTGTTGCATAATGGTTTACTTTTGAAAATTTTACTGCAATGCAGACATCAACATTCCCAAAGTTTCCGTTTCTTCTGAAATACATTCGGCTTGAGCGTGCACTATCCTAACTTTAAAGTCTGTTTTTCTCCTATAAAAAAAAATTGGTTTGCTCTGTTTGTTTATACAGCCTTGATGGAGATGCGCCTGAACGGGTAATCGGTCTCAGTGAGATGAGAAATTTGGCCAGTGCAGTACAACCGCTAACCTGGGTTTTTAACGTGCATCACGCAGTAGTGATCACACGAACGCGTGCCGGTACGAAACTCATCCAGATCGGAACCGGCGGGGGCGGCGGGGATCGAGCCCAGGAGGTTTTTCTCCTATGCACGCGACTGCAGTATTTATACTTTTTGAAATGCCGATTCTGGTGAGTTAGCCCGGTTGAGCGCGCTTCTTACCGAGCGCCGGTGCACTGCGGAGAAGCAACACCCGCGGAGCTCGCTTTCGCCGCTTTCGCGGGTGTGGCTTCTCCGCGGTGCACCCGTGCGCGCTAAGAAGCGCACTCAACGGGGCTAACCTGCAACAATCAACACTTTATTAATTAATTTTTTTCCGGGTTACCCCTTGATCCCAGAGGCAAAATGCATTCTCCCTTTCAGGGGGAAAGGGAGAACGCATTTTTGCAAAAACAAAAAATTCAACACACATATATCAAAACAGAAAAAGAATGCAAGCACACAGTTAAATATAACTCCGAAGAAAATTTAGCCGGAAAAAGAAGAATAGCCGTTTTGGAAGAAAACTTTAATTATCTACTATTTATAACATTAGTAGAAAAAATATACTAGCAATAATAATGATAACATTGCACAAATTTCCACACGCAATATATACTAAAAAACATTTGCTATTTGCTAGTCACACCAAACACATAAAAAAGGTTATACATCAGCACAACAATCAAATACAAAACTTACCATAAAAGTAAAAAAAAAAGAAAGCTTAGTCATAAGTTTGTTTAGCTATTGTGCATCTGTCTGTCATAAAAAGAAAATGACACAAGATAGGAATAGAGCTAGTGTCCTCGGGAAGTTCATTCCACTCCACTATGGGTAAGGAAGAAATGAATACTTTAAGATGTTGGTTTGAAGTGTAGGTTCTCTTATTTTCTTTGAGTGGTCTAATCTGCGAGATGCAAAGTTGGGTGGTCGAATGAACTTAGATTTACTAATCCCGGTTTGACCATGACATGGCATAAAGAAACTTTAAATGAAGACATCTTCTTCTGGAGCACAGGGGTTTCTAGTCCAATTGAATTTTAATAGCAGTGATGCTTTCTCTAGTTTCTTGAAACAAATCTGGCAACCCTGCTGTGCACTTGCTCAATTTGTTTTTACTAGACAGGTCTCTTTTGTGTTCCACAATACACTGGCATGCTCTAGGATTCGTCCTATGTTAGGGCAAAACAAAGTTGTTTTTACTTTCTGAGGACACTTCCTAAAGTTTTGTCTAAGGAAATTTAGCATACAATTCAGTATAGCAGTGATAAAGTCAATGTGAGCACTTCATGACAGATTGTGAGTGAATGCTATACCTAGTGCCCATGTCTAGATCAACCCAGTCTTCAGTGAAAGTGGGGTGGAGTTCCCCAATATTTTACAGTAGGTACTTACTATTCTACCTTGTTCAGTAAAACACCACCAATCAAGTATAAAAAAGAAACTGGTCGTTGTTTTCTGCTTAATCTGGTTACATTTGTTAATACTTAGCTTAATCTTCTATTGTACGTACCATCTTGAAATTTGGCGAGTGTCTTCCTGCGAAATCAAACAGTTTGACTCCAACTTAATGTCACCCGATAAGACAGCCGTCTGCGTAAAGACGATTGTTTGGTCTAATTTCAGAAGAAATATCATTTATTAATATCAAAAACAAGAGTGGCCCTAACACAGATCCCTGGGGGACACTCAACGTTACATCCAAGTACGTCAATGTTTTGCCGTTAATCAAAACTGCCTGTACCTATTTTGCTTTGTTAAATAGTCAGTAAGACAGTTAAAAACACTATTGGGGACGTTTAAGGACTTCACTTTTTGCAGTATTAATTTGTGGGGAACCATATCGAATGCTTTTGGAAATTCACAAAGCTGCAGTCTATCTGTACACCATTTTTAAAAGAATAAGCGAATATCAAATAACGTATTATTCGAAACTACTATTACAAAGTTCTAATATTGTTAAGATTGGCTATAACGAAATCAATGGGAATTGGAAATTACTTCGCTACATTGGCTCCTTAGTTATATCTGCACTTCATAAAAGTAACACGGAAAAAGGATAACACAGGCCATCATGGGTGCATGTTTATCGTGCCTGCAGAAAGCTGTTAAGGCTTCCCTGCATGCTCCGCTCTCTGCTAGATCGAAGCTGCAGAGGACGCCAGCGGTGGACGGCGTTTTTTACATTTATGCGCACTTCGTCGAGGATGGCGGCACACTTTTGTTTCAGTAAGATTGCCTTCGTCGTCCCTGTCGAGGTGCCGACAGTGCTGGCACTTCGAATTGGTGCTTGAGTGAAGCTAGTAGTGATGCAAAACTATCGATAAATCGACTATCGATACTATCGATAGTTTTGGAAAAACTATCGATAGTATCGCAGAACTATCGATAGTCGACTATCGATAGTACTATCGATAGTTTTTTGATAGTCAACTATCGATAGTACTATCGATAGTTTTTCGATAGTCGACTATCGATAGTACTATCGATAGTTTTTCGATAGTCGACTATCGATAGTACTATCGATTGTTTTTCGATAGTTGACTATCGATAGTACTATCGATAGTTTTTTTTACTATCGATAGTCAGATTTCCGGCGAGTAGAGATACTATCGATAGTTTTGCATATATCGCCCAAAATCCCGTCTTCGTCATTACTGAAAGCTGAACCAAAGTTGGGATGGTAAGTGCTTGGGCTAGTTGGTGTCCCATTTGAAAAAATAAATCGATAAAAAGAGAAGAGGGAGCGACGCAAACTACTAGTGTCGCAAAACTATCGATAGTAAACTGTCGACAGTACTATCGATAGGTTTACGATAGTCGACTATCGATAGTTTTCCGATAGTCGATTAACAATAATTTTCCGATAGTCGACTATCGATACTCCTATCGATACTTTTCCGATAGTCGACTATCGATAGTACTATTGATACTTTTTCGATAGTCGACTATCGATAGTACTATCGATAGTTTTTCGATAGTCAACTATCGATAGTTTTTCAATAATCGACTATCGATAGTACTATCGATAGTTTTTCGATAGTCGACTATCGATAGCACTATCGATGGTTTTGTTACTGTCGATAGTCAGATTTCTGGCGACTATCGATAGTACTATCGATAGTTTTGCACCACTAGAAGCTAGACTTTCGTGCAGAGAGTGGCCGCACAAAACATGAAGAAAGCAAAGAAGCGTGCACGGCACCGAGTTTGTGCTCAAGTTCGTGTTTCGTTGGTATAAAGAGCCTAGATTTAAGAGAGGGAGCAACTGCTCAGTCGGGTAGCATTTGCCAAACGTGCTGCAGCCTGCAAGGAGTCAAAAGCATTAACCATCTGCAAACTTGGCCACCTCTCCACGCGGTTTCCTCGCCACACTGGCTATGCTGGCATGCAACAACCAAATGCAGGTGCACTTGCGCCAATCTGCCCAGGAGGCGACCGCCATTGCGAATGCTCTCCATGATTGGAGTTGCTCCCTCTCTTAAATCCAAGCTCTCTCCCTTGTCTTCGTGGATACGTTGTCACTGGCGCTCCGAACGCCCTTATCGGCGTGCCGTGACTGCTCCTTTGCGTGCATTGTGGAAAAGCCGCTTCCCTGATGAGGAGTGGGGAGCAGACGACGATGCAGAGGCTGCCGCCGGTGGCCTCTGCAGCACGCCTGTGGCTTGTTCTGGGTGGCTGCTCAGCCGCGGCAGCAAAGTGCGACGGTCTGCGACTTGGTAAACTTTCCGAATTTGATTATTTTTTAAATTACGGTATCACAATATTTCTCTTCACTATATCAGCGGGAGCCGCTCAATTTCCTTCGCTAAAAGAAGTCACAAATACATTAAAAACGTACAACCAGGAATAAAAAATCGTGATTGCTTTGCTATAGCCGCTATTTCGTTATAACCGACCTTATTATAAATGGGCGCAACAGTATTCACACAACACTACTGAGGTTGTTTTTTCGGCAACAGATAAACTTGCAAACATTTGCAAATTGATAGACCCTCTCTAAAAAGCCCCAGTAGGCTGTCTGAAGAAGCGCAGGAGCCCGTTTGTTGCCTGCACAGTAGGAGTCATATATGAGATCCTGTTGTCGTGTGGCAGAAAATATGTAGGCCAGACAGGAAGATGTGTTATAGCCCTGTGAGATGGCGTTCTAAAGGTCCTTTGCATTAAGCTCCTTTATAAAATCGGCCAATCAGCTGGCGATGCTGAGTGCACACGTGCCCTACGGTGTGCGCTGGTTCGCCGATTTTATAAAGGAGCTTGCCCTAAAGGCCTCTAAAACACCCGTCTGACAGGGGTATAAACAGATTATGCAAACACAACCAAAAAAAAGTGAGTAGCCATCGAGATGGCCATTTGTTGATGCATTGTCATGAGTGCTGGTGCAAACCTGTGTTCACTACAAGCACGATTATCAGCAGGCATTAAGATGAAATGGTAATAATAGTTATAAAGGCAGACTTAATCAAAAGTTATGGCAATGAATGTGTCAGCATAACTTCAATACTGATCTGGCACATAAAGACACACAGTTTTTGCGAACAACAGTGGGGTACGGGATTGGTTGAGTGGTGCGATAGCACGTAGCATATATTCTTGTGTATTCCTGAGGATTAAAACAGTTGAAGTTAGCGCACTGTCTTGTCTTGTTCCTCCCTCTTCTCAATGTCTAAAAGCGCTGCCATGTTTCCGGATATCACGACGCAGCATGGCAACCAGGGGACGAGAGCAGCGTTATATTGCAAACTGCATTATCACGCTAACTGTGCGGACACTTGACTCCCATGGACTGCTGGGAAGATTATATTCTAATGGCCACACTGGACTCCAGTGAGAGCCACACATACACAGTGATGAGGGTGCCTGTTAGCAAAAGCAGAGTGGAGACACGATAAAAGTCTAATGAAGTACCCTCCCAACTACTTGACATGGCAGTGGAGGGGTTAACTGTGCAGTCGTTAAAGAGTGCCCGTCTCTGAAGCGCGTGGATGTGTCCGCTGTCTGCAGGACAGGTCCCTGGACAGTCTTGGTAGCATCGGAGGCACGGGCCGCTATGCTGACCGCCCACCTCTCGCGCTCCCCACGACGAGACCCCCTGGACGCCGAGGGGACGATTCCGAGTACCGAGCCGAGTCAAGTAAGCAAAAGAGCAAGAGCTTTATCCACAGACTCAGGATTTCCCAGAGGTAGAGCTGCCCGCGTCGAAGCCTAGCTAGAGTCACTACTGCTCCCGAGGCATGCCACGATGTGGATCCATGCTTTTCGCCGTTATCGTCGGGCTGGCTGCTCCGGTTTTGTGGCATCCCCTGTTCACGTCTCTGTCTTCATACAAAGTGACAACTGTTTGTTTGCTGCCTGGAGGGGCTGCCGCAAGTGCCGCTGTTGGAAACGGGCTGCTGTTTTAAAGGGAACGGTACCTCGGTACGTAGCATTTACTCGTGAGTCGAACTTGTCCTCTTTCTATGTGAATGGAACGGTAATGTGCAGGCAGCCTGGTTTGTAAAATGAGTTGCTATCATACGTACGAAAGACAAAGGACAGTGCACAGTTTTGGGACCTTTTGTCACTCATTTCTTTCATTTGCTTTCAGCCATTGTTGTGCTGCAACAATTTCTGGTGTTAGAGAGCTTATCATTTGTGAACTGGTGCAGAAAAATGAGTATTTTATTATTTTGCTTTTTTTGGTAAGGTAGTTGTATACTTTATTTATCTATATCTGAAAAAAGACTCGATTGCTTTTATTTTTGTGCCAAATAGTAAGCGATCTAGGCCGAACACATATAGCTTTGGGCTTTTGTGGTGGAGGATCAAAAGGGAGAAAATATATGATAGGGTGGTCATATTTTCGAGCCCGACAGTCCTTTGAATTTTTTTAACTTCATTCCTACTGCTCTTTATTCTTTCACTCTTTCTGTAATTATTAGTTTTTTTCTTTGCGTTGCTCGACAGGGAGGCAGGGATGAAAGACAGGACACTCTGACTGACAGTTGTTCTTAGTTTCTCTTAAACTAGAATGTACAGAATGAGATTACTGTAACATGTTGTAATGTTATAACATTACATGTTGTAATGTTATAACATGTTACATGTTACAATATGTAACATGTTACAACATGTGACATGCCAAAGAAATGTTCAAAGCTTATGTGCCAATGTAAAACAACAAAGGGTGTCTGACACTTCCAAGTAAATGAAAGTGGATTCATTTAGATCGCACAGGGTCTTTAACATGTAACAAAAATATTGTTTACACGGTGCCTCCAGCACAACCAGCCATTGTCAGATTTCGTCGTTCTCAATGAAATGCTAGTCACAATAAATAACCTTTTCTGATATGTTGCAGAAATTTAGCTGCACATTGGTATCGTTGTACTTGCAGTTTGTGTTCCGAGGTACTGCACCCTTTAAGCAACGAATGGGAGTGCATGATGTGTGCCATGTGCTATGACAGCAGTGCAAACAAAGCATGTGTATCAAACTGTTTGTTGTTGTGCTCCAATGCACGTGTGACTGTTGCTCTGATGCAATGCCTTGAGAAAGTGTCTTTCTTTTGTGTACTTTTTACGACTGCGAGCTTTACTCTCAGTATGGTTCAAGCGACCAGCTTGTATGTGGGTCTTTTTGTTCACAGGGATGATCTGATATGAGGGCCGTTACTGTACTTCAGTCTTGTTTTGTGGTACTGTGTTACAAGTGTTTTCATTATCAGAACTTTGGAATTAACTATTTTTCTCTTGCCATGTTTTAAGTAAATGATATGTGTATAATGTGACATATTTGATTGTATAATGCTTTCTTTTTGCTTTATTTACTTTACAAAAAGTTTTGTTGAAGTGACATCATTTAGCTTAGCCCTCATATCTGCCTTCAACCCCTACCCACACTGACCATTTACCATGCAAATAATGTCACACTACTAACAGTTAATAGTGACTCAAGCATCTATAAAGAAACCAGTCGGTTTTGTGACAACCATTAAGGTAGTTACATAGTGACATAGTCAGTATCAGAATCTGACTGTTTTCTACTCCTCATCTGAACACAACTTGTACTTTCATGTCTGACACTTCCAAAAGTCTCACACTCATTTTACATGACTTGCACATGACATGGTTACATCATGCTGGCCATTCATACAGCCAGCACCAATTAAAAAATATAGTTTAGTTGCTCGACTTGACTGACGGGCAAGGGCTTCAGGGACCCCAAGAAGGCCTTCAGAGAGCCCAAAGAGACCGCAGACCCCCATTTGAGAACCACTGCTCTAGGGTTTTGGACCTAAATCCCAGACAGAACTTCTGTTGCTAAAAGTGTGAAACTTCAGAAGCCACAATTACCACAAGAAGCAGACATGTAGATGTTAGTTTGATAAAACTCTGAGGCACTTGGGCATTTGCGTCACAAATCTTTTAGCCGGATGGCATGCCATTGGCAAAAGCTGTTGTCTATTGAAACGCCTCCAGCCATACAAACTCTGTTCATGTATATGTATGTCACATGCACAAAAATAATTTTGGACTGGTATACATACTATTGTCACAAATGCATAGGCACATAACATCTTCAATAAACAACTATCCTTGTTATACGTGTGGGTGTATTTAGCACATTTGCTGTGACACATCCTTTTAAACTAAAATTCAAGAGATGAACCCATACATTTGTTGATGATGCACCGCACCACAATGTTGTAAAGCCCAGCTCATGGGATTGTGAGATTGCTGCCAGACCACAACAACATCAGTTAGTTACTGAACCAAGATGTCAGGCAAGTTCTATCGCATTGATTCAATAGCCAAAGAGTGAGGGCTGCTAGTCTGGTTTCTGCAACAATGCACAAAATTGATTTGGTGCACCCACAAAGAATTGTCTGCCACAGCCTGTTCGATTCATGACCATCTGCTGATCTTGGTCACCCAAGCTAAACTATCAGTTTCTGTTGTCCATGACATAAGAGTTGAATGTTGTCATCAGGAACACTGTGACACATGTTACGAAAGGGACAGGTCAAATTCAAATTTGCTGCATTGAGATTCAGGGTGGGGGATCAAACCCGGGAAGGACCTTTGGGTTCTGCAGTGTGAGCAATTTCGCTCCACTTGCTTCTAACTCCAGTGCACTAATGCATATTCATCATATTAACATAGACAACCCCTTAATTTGTGCATGGAATTTTGGCTGACCTATTAACAGAAAAGGGGCAAATGCATTAAATAAAGTATTTCTTCTGAATGTTTTAATTTCTTGTGCCAGAGCTATGAGTTCTGGCATATAGAAGTAGCAGTTCTTGTGCAAATGAAATCTTGCATATCCAGGCTCACAGAAATGCAGTATTGACAGTTTTCAAGGGAAGCTTTTTCTTTTTGTAATGGCGCTCTTGTAATGGTGCTCAACTCTTTCCCGTGGCACTCTTGGTGCAACTTAAGAAAGGTAGAGTAAGCAGTCTGGGTCAGTTCGACCCCAATTTAGATTTCATAGTATAGTATTCTAGAAGTAAGGCTCTAAGCTCAAATGGTGGTTTGCTCCTGAACTGCACTATGGAACAAATTCTGTTTTTGTTCCTAATTTCCTAACCACTGCTGAAGGGTCATGCCGCCAACATTACTTTCGTTGCTTTAGTAACGCTTACTAGAACCTTATTATGATACCGTGACATCACTAGGAAATTACATTTTTCTGACATATTGCCTATGAGGATGATGGTTTATCGCTCAATATCCTTCAGTGCTTGAACTGGTTCATTTTAGAGAAAGCAATCATATTATAGGGTTTGGTATGGCTTACTTTCAGCCATTGGCTATAAAATTGGAAGTTTCTTGATAGGATTAGTAATTTCACTCATAATTAGTGTCCAAGTACCTACTTGCCATATTTTCATTTTATTCTGCTGAACGTTGTACTTATGCTCAATTATAGTATTCTTGCATAGAATAGGGAATCATATCATTATCATAGTGTTCAAAGCTAATTGGAGTCTGTCTTATTATGCACCTCTTTGATCACTGCGACTTCGCAAGTGCGGTTGCGACGAGGTGATTTATGCTCTACTTGAGGTAGACAGAGTACTTTGTGGTGGCATTAAGGCAGGGGTTCCAAGTCTATTAGTTCTAGTCATTTAGGTTTCTGAGATCCATACTTGAGAACGTCACAGTTAGAAATCCACTATGCATAACATTAGTCTGAAGATGAGATAGGCAAATCGTGTCACTTCGATTAAAATTTTTGCTTCCGTAGAATTCAGCACTGAGCTTGAAACATTGACTTTAAATTTATATCAAATACCCATTGCTCATATAACGTATGCATGTATATCTCCCATACAAGCTGTTGTGATGATCACCTTTAGTTGCACTCTGTGTGTGCCCTTTTAAGATATTTTTTTGGGAAAATTAATTAAAGGGCATAATGATAGTAAAGCCTGTGCAAATGAATCACTGTGAAGGGTTGCATCCGAGAATATGGTTTGAACGCTATGTAAGAGCAAACATTGATGAAAAATAAAAATATAGGTCTCTGAACTTTTTAATGAATGAGTTGCGAAGTTAATTTCAAGCCAATCCAGTCTACAGACTGTATGTACAAATCTTCCCCCTACTTTGGTAAACACATTTTTCAAGGTAATGTCACTGGGAGTGATCCCGATGCAATGATTAAATTGCAACACACAAGAAAAAAAAAAGGATACTGTGTTTTTGTGTACTGTGCCACCTCGTTATTGATGCTTATTTGGTATACATTGCATTGCCAAAAATGCTGCTTTTCCAAATTTTATTAGAATTAGGCTCGACGCTCAAAGAAACCTGTTAGTTATTCATTTTCTTAAAGTCTCCTTCTTGACAGTCATATGTCTCATACATTTCTTGGTCCATAATTGTTTGGAGCTGAGATGAATGTCTGGTAAAGTTGTGCGAATATTCAAATTTTCGAATAGTAGTTTCGGATAATACGCCATTCAATATTCGCTTCAAGATGGAACTGCAATATTCGTATTTCTCAAAGTATTGAGTGCGGTCGGTTAGCCCCTTTGAGTGCGCTTCTTACCGAGCGCCAGTGCACTGCAGAGAAGCAACACCCACGGAGCTCGCTTCCGCAGGTGTTGCTTCTCAACAGTGCACCTGTGCTCGGTAAGAAGCGCGTGCAATGGGGCTAACCCACCGCAATCAACACTTTGAAAAGTACAAATATTGCAGTCGCGTGCTTAGGAGGAAAGAACACTTTCAAAGCGGGATGGTGCATGCACGTGTCTGGTGTATTGAAAATGAAATGTAGTCTGTGAATCTGCACTACAGAAAAATTTTCAAAATTAAACTGCGGCTAATATGCAGGAGTAAATGTTAGGCAGAGATGCCCTGACAACCTGTGTTCATTATTCACAATTGTATTTTTTTTCTTTCTTTCTCAAATTTGAGATCTAAGAAAGGATATTTGCATATAGCAACAAGATGTATAAATCACCTCGATTAGGTATAGCCAGGGATCTCTATAGGTTTAATTTTTCATCAAATGTGTCATTTACTTGACATGCCAATGTATGCATTGTAATTTCTGAGGCCAAAGTTCATAAATATAGTTGGCTTGAAATTAGCTTAGAAATGGACAGATTGGGGCTTGGGAACAACCTTCACAAGTTCGGCTGGGTTTTCGTTTAATTAAGCAGGGTGCAGTAGTCAAAGTCTTAGAGAAACTACTAGGTATTTGATTCGAAAATATTCGGCCAAAATATTCAAACTCAAAATCCACTAAACATCCAGTTTCATAGTAGAGTTAATTGTTTACACAATCAACTAAGCCGTATTCCACCTTTGATCGAAGACGCCTAGTGCAGAAATATTGTTTGGTGTTCTGTGAAGAAGACAGTTGTGAAATACATGCTAGTGAATTGTGCATTTTTATGTGTGAAGTGTGCATGTGATATGTTCAGCTGTTATTTGTGGTAAATCTGACTGCTATGCAATGGGACAAACAGATATCAGGCATGGGGATATAGGCCTGCAAGGTGTGTATTGAAGCAAGTGTTCACTTTTGCTTACTACTTGGCTGTTCTGCACATCAAGTCAATGTTTGATCTGTACCATATCATTATCCAAAAATTGTACATTTGTAATGTAACAGGGTGGTGGAAAGTCTAGCATACTTTTTTAACTTACAACTCTGTGACTTGGATTCCAACAAAAGAGAAGCTGAAGGATAACATATGACATCTTTCTTCACTTGGCTGAAAATCCCACCTTTGTTTTTTTCCCACTTTATTAATTATTTTTATGCTTCTCACTTGAATGCTGTGGGTCTTAGATGTTTTTGCCTTATAAAAACAAATGTAGTGCTAGACTGGGATTTTCTTTGTATCAAATCAAGCTGTGCCAAATTATCTTTTATGAATTCAAAAGGCACACGCACCATGAGCTGTGACTGTACAGGCTAGTTTTCATTGCAGATAAGTTGGACGTTTCATGTTGTGTATACAAACACATCGTGTCAAACAGTCTTTAAGTACAAAGTTTGAGTTCTGATGTGTTGCACAACACACAAGCACAAAGGAACTGTTCTGGGTTATGCGTCCTTGAACAAAGTGCACCCAACTCGCACAAGAATATGTGCCATCTAAGACCTGATGTGACAGCTGTCACTTTTTGCCTAGTATGCTGTTGCAGATCGTTTCTAGTCTCTTACTATGTGATGGCCAGCAGCCACTGCTTTTTGAGTTGGCTTTATTTTTGTCCTGTACCCATTTTGTTCTGCACTTTTACTATCGGTTCATTAAAGGTTGATGAACTGCACCTGAGTTGCTGTGCTTTTTTGCTTTTTCTTTTGCTGCTTGGTTGTGCAAGAAGATATGCTGCTGCCTTTTATGCTGGACTCTGCACAGTGCTGCAGTCATCACACCAGAACTTTTTTTCTTTTTTGAGATATTAAATAGTTGTAATCATGACTCTCAGTAAAACTCCTAAAACATTCCTCGAAAAAAAACAAAAAACAACAGCTAAAGCACAATATTTCGCTCAACATCTATCGATGAGGACCAACATTTTGGGCAAGGTGGCTGTTCTAGATGCCTTGTATAATAAAAATACAAAATATATGTTTAATGTCATGCTGTAATGTAAGTATATTTTGGTGTAACTATCGTCATTACTGAAATCGGAGGGCAGTGTGGACAGGGCTTAAAAGGTGCACTAAAGACGTTTCTGAGATCGTCTGTTCTTGGTGATAACTCATTGTACGCGATCTTAGCATCCCAGAAATCGAAAAATTATGATCGTGTGACTTCTAAAATTATGATCGGCGCCGACGTCTATGCAAGAGAGAGAGGGAGAGAGAAAGCGTTGTAAATGAAGATGGGGGGGGGGAGGGGAGGGGAGGGCCAATAGTGTATGCGCACTGGGCGCTTTTGTCACTGGCTCGTCTATGCGACGCCAGCGGCGCCTCCGGTGCCGGAGCCTCTGCTTGTGATTGGCTGGCGCGCGCCCGTCGTCACGCCGCCGCCGCTCAAAAGGGGCGTGGCACGAACTTCGATCATATTTTTAGTAGAAAAATAGACGTCGGACGAGCATAATTTTTTGATTTCTGGGATGCCAAGATCCCGTAGAATGAGTTATCACCAAGAAGAGACGATCTCAAAAACGTTTTTAGGCTTTAATCCTTTACACCTTGTGCCTTGTTATAAAAAGCCTGTGACACGCCAAAAATTTTTTTCATGCTAGCGGTTGAAATGGCATATCAGGACATTACAAAAAAATTGTTTCACTATCAGAGTTGCGTAGTTTTTTTTATAAAAAATAGAAATACGAGGCCCAATTCAAAGTTCCCGCCGTGCACTGTGACGTAACAGTGTACCGCAAGGTGTCGGGGCGGTCAGAAGAAGGCATCGCCGGAAGTCACGTGACTTCCGGTCCCTTCTCGTGCTTACCGCGAGCGCGTGTAATATTTTTTAAATATTTTTGTTATTCTCCGCATCTTTACGAGCGATCGAAGCAGACAAGGTTTCTTTTATTTGCCTTTCATCGCTTAATGTTGCTGTAAAGGTAGAAGAAGCGGAGTCTGATCGTGAATTGAGCGTGATCAACTTACCAATGCTACCTAGAAGGTGCTGTGTGAGGGACTGTCCCGGTATTTCAGCAACTGAAGAAGAGAGATCACACTGCATGCATTTTCGAGAGACATACATCGGCCGCATGTGCACCTAGTAAACAAGTTCTACTAATGTTCTATAGTCGGTTCGACGGTTACAAGTCAAGAAGGTAGGAGAAGCTCCTCCCATAGATCGTGATGCGACCGTTCAAAATCCATCCGCAGTCGAAAGAATAGTTCCCTGGAAGCACCCCTTGTTCCGCTTCAATGAATAGATAATGGATACAGACTGATGCCAACTTGTCTCTGACCCCCCCCCCCCCCCTTTTTTTTTTTTTTAAGAAAGCGACCTTTGTATTTATCGGAGAGGAAACCGAGCTTCTGAAAGTGGCCTTTGTATCCATCGAAGGGGAAGCTAATCCCCCAAACTCGTTTTTGTTTCCATCGGTAACAAAAACGACTTCTAATCTCCTTCTCGTGGCTTCCACAACGCTAAGTCAAGGTCGAAAGATAAAGCAAATATTCAAAGCAAGGCAAACCCCTCTCCCGCGTTGGCCACGACGTCACGGAAACGATGGGACGCTATTGGATGGGGAGGTGGCGGAGGGATATATGATTCCCTTTGAGGGGCATTTGCCGCTACCTTCTTGACTTGCTCGACGTTTACTTGTACTTGGTACACAAACCAGTTCGTATTCTTTAGACGGCAGGCATCTTGAGCCTGGAGAGTATCCGATGATTCAACAACCTCGGTGTCGGAACCTTCAGCAATGCGATCGGGCGTGTCGTATGCTATATAGCAATCCTAATTTCTGCGAGCGTTCTAAATTTCTTTTTTTCAAATCTTGATAGCTTGTTTGTGGACTGACGGCATACACTCGTACACTGGCTTGTACTCGCAACGCTTTCATCATTGACCTCCATCACGTCGATCCCCTGACTCTTCGTCCTCAAATTTTACAGCACGCAAACTAACCAACGGTGCAGCGGTAAACAGCTAGTGGAACTGAAACTTCGTTTACTACGATCGCTCGTACAAATAGCAAAGTAAAAAAAAAAAAGAAATCTTAGGCACGGTCGCGGAGAGCACGAGGAGTGAAACTCACGTGACTTCCGGTGAACCCACGTTTAGTGACGTATGTCGATGCCTCCCTTCTGACCGCCCCGACACCTTACGGTACACTGTTACGTCACAGATCACGGCGGGAACTTTGAATTGGGCCTCGTATTTCTATTTTTTATAAAAAAAACTACTAAACTCTATAGGGGGTATTCACTGGCCGCCATATTTGAGGTCACTGTTTAGAGCGCATGCTCAGAACGAGCTCACATTGATAGGCTGTCAAGACCGGCAATTTTGATGGTGCGGGGTGCGCGTTGCAAAATAACTGTGAAGCTAGCCATCAGCACGTGCTCAGCATTAGCGCACACGGATATGGCCGCCAGTGAATACACCCTATAGTGAAACAATTTTTTTGTAATGTCCTCATATGCCAATTCAACGCCTCGCATGAAAAAAAATTTTTTTTTGGCGTGTCAGAGGTTTTTAAAGATGCGCTAACTATCGAATTATTGGTTTCTCACTTCATCCTTTTAGGCTCTCAACTGACCTAGGTAGCTGTTTTAATTACCAACTCTAAAAGACTACAGATTACCCACATATGCATAATTTCCCTCATCTGTGCCTAGGAGACGGAAGGCAACAAACCGGTTAAAAGGTGCACAAGGGGAAGGCACTCGCTTGATCGAATGACGTTTTAGCGAACGCCCACGTTTCACCGAATGACACTTTAGCGAATAATCGGACGCCGCGAAGCGGCTTTAGGTGGGCCAACTGGGTTCACATTTTGTAATGAGCCGCCGCAGACTGTCGCCGCGAAGCGCGTAAGCGCAGCGCGGCGGATGGCTAAGGGGTACTCCACCGATTTTGAGCTACCTCAACTAACTATATTTTCTGACTCGCCGGCCTTTACCCTTTCCGGTATGCTATTAGTATCGCGAAATTCATAATGGTTACTGCCAAATCAGCAAGTGAAATGATGCAAAAACCAGCATTCAAATATCCACTGCACTTCGAGTGCCGTGACGTCAGTGGAAGGCATGGCTTGCCAGTCTGAGCGAGCAGTCTAGAATATCGCAATATGTCCAATCATTTGTTCCGATGCTCGGAACGCAGGGCACTGGAAGCGAGCTTCCAGTAAGCATTCATTTGACACCGACGAAACTGCTTGGCAATCTAGTTGGGAGACAGAATTGCTACAGACTAGAGTGATCCTGCCTTCCACTGACGTCACTTGTTCGTTATTGACCAGTACGAGTACTCGGATTTGGAATGACACGGTTGAGGACAAAATTGTAAATTCCAATAACTTCGTGGAATAACAATTTTTTTGACCTAATATTTGGCGATACTAATTATGGCGATGTTCAGTTGACGAGTTTAGCAAAATTTCAAGCATAATCGAGGGGACTCATGAAGAAATCGACGGAGTACCCCTTTAACGCGCGCCCCCGTTATTCGCTAAAACGTCGATTCGCTCAAATGTCGCTGTTCGCTAAAACGTCATTCGCTCATGTGATATGGACCCGCACAAGGACCTTTTGTTAATCACGAGCGTGATCTTAGAGAAACACCGGTTTCTCCTTGTGGCCATAAAGGTTGCCGTTCAGCATCAGTTAGATGACGCGTCAACCGTGCGAGACGGAAAGGATTGGTGTCATATCTGACTACTAATTCCACATAGTTTACTGGGAAGAATACATTCCACTCTGCTCAGTTGCGTTAAACAGCTAAGGGACTTTATAGACAGCGTGCCTACAGCGCCAAACCCTCCTCTAGCGGTGTGGGTATCTCGCGTTCGAGATAACGCATGCGCATCGTGCACCCAGGCTAAAATCAGCCTATTGGCAGCTGGATTATGGAACTGGTCCCAGCTGGAAATGAGGAAGTCCATCTGGATTCCAGCTGGACTGTCCACGCCGAGGGAGAGGGCTGCTGCCGGCGCACCGCGATATCGGATTTGCCGAGACAACAGACGGCTGTCTAGACTAGCACTCGAGGTGCCAACGACGATAGATGGCGGCAGTCATCCCTCCCGATTCAAAAGGCGAAAACCCCGAGGCTGCGGAGCATCCAGCCGTTCCAACTACGCAAAACCTGTCCTTACCAAGGTCGTTGGACTTTAGTGGAGTGAGATGCGTTCCCATTTTTTTAATCCTTTGTCTTTTTGACTCCTCCCCTATGTTCAATGGTGGATCTTGAATCCTGATTAACGGCAAAGGCCGTCATGCGCCGCCCAACTGGTTTGTTGCCTTTTCTCATCTCGGTGCGAAGGAAAGAAAGCATGAGTGATACAGCTTTTGATATAAAGAGATGCATGCAGATATTTTGTGGGTTCGTAGAGTACGGGAAGCAGGTAGGTTAAGCTATAGCCACAAAAGACGAGGTATGAGACATCTCTTCAGTACACCTATAATATTCCTGTTAACAGAAGGAAAACATATCGAATAGTTACCGTCCATGAACTATTAACCCTGCTGACTAAAGGATGTGAAATCACACCCAATAAAGATGGTGTGTGATCTCTAAAGTCTTTGTTTTAATTGATTTGCTGAACATACCATAAAGAGTACCTGTACGATTGGCGCACCTTGAGGATTTAACCTTGTCATGTGCGCTCATAATGGTATTATTCATTACGTGCTCCCAGTCAACCAGGGATCGAAAAAAAAAGAAATGTACCCCTGCAGTGTCCATGGGCACCGTGGAGTTCTCCCTGCTTTTGCTCAACAGCGGCCGAGCTCTCAAGTGCATCATCCACAGGGCAAAGGTGATTGGTCTTTTCGATTCAGCCGCTATGCACGACATATTTCACTCTGAATTGTGCAGAAAGAACTGTCTTTTGGAAACGGAGCTAAAACGAATGATACATTTGCGTCTCTGCTTTTATCCGTGAAATAAGCGAGCCAATGAAAGACATGTCCTTCGCTTTCGGAGCCAAGAACGAGCGTGAAGGGGCATGGGGAGACTCATCTGGCTTCAGCACCTTTCCAAAAAACGCTCCTAGGCCGCCGCCATGTTGCTGATGCTGATGCGGCTGGTTAAAGTCCCTCCGGCTAGTTCTTACGGCTAGTACGACTCTCGCGCCCTCTATCAGCTAGAATTTTTTTGCCACTCTCTTGGATTGTGGAAACCCACTCAGCGCGATTCTCTACCTATGTTTTGCGGTTTTGTATTCGACGTTTTCGTGCGTGTTAATGCAAATTTGAAGGCACCTCGAAAAAAAAATATAATTGTCTACGTTAATAATTTTTTTTATGCCAAACGCACACAAACTTTACTATCAGAATTAATCAAATTTATTTTATCTGATCATACACCTAAAAATATAAAATGACAAACTTGGATTTTTGAGCAACTTTTTCGTAATAAGGAATTTTTTGGCGAATTTTAGGACACTTTAGATTAAACCTCAAACCTGAAATTTTTGTCCTGAGTATACCGTTTCTTGTATATTTTCAGAAAAAAATACAGCGTTCTACTTCTGTAACTATATGTTTCATCGCGTCCGAAATTAAAAAAAAAATAATAACGAAAAAAGTAAAAAGAAACATCAATTTTGTGCTTCAATTATAAAACAAGAACAAATACTTCCTCGATTTTTCTAACTTTATTCGGTGGGGGCCTTCGCAACCGGAAATTTCATATCTGCAAAAACATGTTGCGTTATATTGCTTAAAAGAAAGTGTAACCATTTGATTAGGCTTGGGTATTTTCTGTCTTTACGACTGTACTTGTTTTCACCTCAAGAAAAAAGGACGCTTTGCGCATCGTTCATACGCCGGGCGAAGTAGTTCTTACGAGATTTGGTTGTCGGAGGAAGATGCGACGCTTTTGGTGGTTTGAAACGTATACGTCTTGATTGGATAACACATATCTCATCTAAAATGCACGGACATATATCTTAATTCTTAACATAAAGGGGAAAATCAGTAATGCTCCGCGAAAAGCCTCTTGAGCATCACCGGGCTACCGCCTCTATCCTCGTCGGGGTCCTGGAGCCTCTAAGGATTATGCCTTTGGGTGCGACCGACGCGGAAACCCTGAATGTCGGGAGAACAGGTGTTCCGAGCAGAGTGTCGAACCAGAAATTTTTATCGCTTCGGTTCCGGTTCAGGTTCACAGATGTCGGTTCAGCTCCGGTTCAGTTCCGGGGAGCAAAAAATAACGGTTCGAACCGGTTTGAACGGTCGGAACCGCAAAACTGACAATATATTTTCCGCGTTTCTTTGGTAATAGGCCCTATTTCAACAGTGAAACGAATATCTAGCTTTTTATCATTCGTAGAATCCTCTTTTATTTTCAGGTAGAAAAATAAATTGCGTTATTTAATTTGAATGAAACAGTAAAAGAAAGCTAGATTAACATATATGACTCAGCATCTATTTTTTTTACCTCAGTCGCATATATTTTACCTGAAGCAAAAGGTTATCAGTTTGGAGATCGCCTAAAATACCCGTTAATGCTAAAACTTTGCGCGGCAGTATTATAAGTATAGACTCCTGCTGTACCTCTTGAACTTAGGAATTAATTACAGTGCATAAAATCATGAAATGAGCACGTTCTCACCATATATACCTTGAAATCTAGTTTACAAAATACGTTTTACAATAGATATGATAACGACTCAACTGAGCTAAAAGCAATAATATTTTCAAAATGCCAAAACAGTTTTAGGACAGGGTCTGTCCTCAAACTGTTTTGGCAATTCAGTCTACCTTTTATAGAAACACTGAGCCGCAATAACAACGCTTACTTTCCTGACCAATA